>JAPSES010000120.1:13083809-13094386 GCA_029822895.1 Maxillicosta whitleyi | reverse complement strand
CACACACACACACACACACACACACACACACACACACACACACACACACACACACACACACACACACACACTATGCTGTCCATTGCAAAGGACATTCCTTAAAAAATACAAAATGCATCTGAAAAAAGTTTTTGCATCATACTGTATCTTTTCAAGGCAATTATTTGTTGCAAAAAAGCCAAAACTTGTACTTTCCTGGGTCTCAGGAGGATATGAGTTAAAAAAAACAAACAAACAAAAAGAAACCCAAAAACAAATAAACCCTGTCTCCCCCATGAAAATGGAAGAAAAAACAGTCCCAAATGGACATTAAAATACCATTTCCAACTTCATCAGAATATTTCCACTCAAGCTGCAGAGAACAGGATTAAATGTGACCACGCTTTAATGCTTGGGGATATAAACTATGTCTCTTACGATGGTTAATTATGCATTTAGTATGCAAATGATCAATATTACAGTATTTGCCTAGGAGGCTTCATCATGACAGTTTATTTTTGTAATTATGATCTTATTCTTTTTTTTTTTTATTGTTTTATTTAGTAATTTCCAGTTTGTCATGAACACAGTTTAAAGTCAGCATACTAGTGTTGTCATCCCTCTGAAGACCACCTCTCTCAAAGTCAGTCAACCGGGGGGCTACTGACCCTCTTTCTGGCTGCCGGCGGCCCCTTGCTGCTGCAGCAGGGACTGACTGTAGAGGGTGGGCAGCGCTGCGGCGGCGTACTGCTGTATCCCTGAGTAAGCCTGCGTCAGCGCGTCCATGGTGCCTGCCGTGCCATTGGTAAGCCCTGCGCCGCCCAGACCTCCGTTTAGAGCCGCCATACCTGAGAGCATTTGAGCAACTTTACATAAAACCCAACAATAAAGAAAGAAGAGTGCACTTACTCATTAGCGCTCCCACTGAAGGTTGTGTTTTAACCACACATACACATACAAACACACACACACACAAATACATACACAACTGATACCAGACATCACAGACACAGATACACATACATACACACAGACACACACTGTAACCTGTATACATTACACACACACACACACACACACACACACACACACACACACACACACACACACACACACACACACACACACACACAGGACACATTGATACAGGGTCTACACATGACACACGACACACACAAAGTATTAATTTAAATACAGTGAAATACAATATGAGTGTAGCTGATGACAGCCAGAGCTGCACACAGTTTTACTCTAAGTTAAAAGCACGTAGCAATGCATGCATAGACAACGAAAGGCCCCAAGACACAACAGCTACATCTGTCTGTGACAAAACAGAAAAAAACTATAAAGACCACAGAGAAAACTCCACATCACTCTTCAGGACTGCTTAGCATCATCTGGGTAGAAATACGCACCAGGCTTTGATTCCCACTGACTACCTGGTAACTCATTTTATTTGGAATTTTCTGTACAGTAGTACATTTTGTAAAAGGGAATTTTCAACATTAACTAACAAGGATGTGTTGTTAGTAACTATTAATACCTTATTGTTATTAGTTGTTATTAAGCAACACCAAACACAGAGAATTAATAGTGTTCAACATATAGTTTTTTTTTAAACTGGATTCTGCAACAGCTTAAATGGGCTTCAGCTGCAAAACAATTCTGAATCATAAAAGTAACCCTAAGAAATATAAATATATTTTTTATGATTTGGCACAAAAACAAAAAAATACAATGATCTTCAAAGGTTTATGTAAAAATGTATCTACACATAAACAAATAAATCAACTTATAACCCACTCTAACCTTACAGGCACACTCTGTAATACTAGGTAACACTTTTGGCAATTTAGTGACTAAAATTTCCTCCACATAAAGTATAGGCAAAGACAAGTGTGATAGTTAGTTGTTAGTAGGTAGGACTTCTTTTGCTCTTTTCTTGCCTTTATTTTGTTAAAGTCAATCCAGATCATTTATAGTGTTTTATTCTATTTCAATTCCTCCTATAATTTACCTTATAATACCTCCTTTCTTTCTCATATTTTTTTTTTATCAGTCTTGGTATTCTGGGCACTCTTGGCACACAAGCCAAACAATGAATTTTATTGATCCACATCTCACCTCAATATAATTACAAATACATGTTGATGAATATATCATTTTAATAAAACTATAAGTTCTGTCTAATTTGTACTGATATGAGAAAACCTGTACGTTTCTGGCTGTCTAGTATTTAATCAAAATCGAACCTTGACTCCGAGCTGCAGTTATTTGTACCTTTCTAACTTGTGACGCCTCATTTTGGGATGAAGACAATCACAGAGTGTATATGAGGGGGTGGCAGGCTTAAAAAGTGTAGGAATGCAGCAGCAACACTCATTAGCCGCTTGTAACAGCTTAATATCACGGCGGAGGGCAACTTGTCTGAGGGGGTCTGACATTGCTTCGGCGTCCTGTCGCCTCACCGTCAGACACAGTGAAATAAATTATCACTGCAGAGCTCTGGATTATAGGTCACTCATTTATTCAGGAATAATTGCACTGGTGACCTTTGCAATTCAATTAAGGCCTAGATGTGTTTAAATGAGGCTGGTTGACGAGGGTGGGCAGAGGGATGAGGAGGAGGGGGCAAGCTGAGGAGAAAAGGGTTAGCCGGGACAAAATAGGATGCGAAACGAAAGCGACCCGTTCCATTTAAAAGCATAAGCATGTGTGTGCGTGCTCGTCTTGCGCTCCGGTGTGTGCCTGAGTAGACGCGTATATGATTTACACAGCGGATACAGCTACTCCAGCCGAGGAGCGGTAAAGGTCAGAGGAGAATAATGTGGTGGAAGAGGCCGGTAGTACAGGATCTCTGCTGTCATAACAGCGCTGATTAAGATCCCAGCCCTGTCTCCCCAGAGGTCAGAGGCAGGACACACAGCCCAACTCGGCAGTCAGCAGCAGACCACACAGCCTTTGAAGTCAATACAATTCACATGTGGGTAGGAACATGTGTAACGGCATTACGCTGGACCATGGCCCCCCAAGTAAACCTGACAACATACAGTCATTTACTTAGACCTAAAAGCATGAACATAAACCTGCTGCTTTTGCCATAAAACTAACCCTGTTTCAGCTCTGCATTCTTTCTATCAAAATATGAACAATAACTTCTGATTTTTGTCAAAGTAGAAAACATGGGTTGTACATGGCCCACAGTTGTGTGTTCTACCATAAAGTTGCATAAATATTCCAGATTTAGTCTTAAAAATGACTAAATTGACAAAGCCTTTATGTCAATATGTCTTTATTAGTGTGAAACAGACCATTGAATAACGGTCGACCACGGCCATAGATGTGATCATAGACTCTGAAGATCATTTTTACATCCATAATTTTTTAATTAACTGGTTTCATTGCAAAACAACCACATAATAATCTGGATACTGTAATGCCAGCCAGTCATTAGTGTGAAATAAACAACGTGATGCAGGGCCACATTTGTCTTGATTATTGTCTGGATACTAACTAAATTTGATAATTTGTAAAAAGAAAAGAGAAGAGCAGTGTTCTGTACTCTGGGCACAAAAGTAAACAAATCTGATGTTTTTATCAACAAGAGACTGGATTTTTATATCTTGATTTTTTTTTTACACTTCTCATAGAAAAAAAAACCTAATAATTTTTTCTGCAGGAATGCTGTCAAATATTGTACAACTTGGCAATAACACTGTCAATTTTCATATCATCTGGCCATGAAAAGAGTCAAATGGGGAAGTGTGAACACCTGCACAAAATGAACAAAAAGTTGACAAATATATATATATATATATATTGTTTATCTCCAAACAGGCCAGGATTTTATTGTCTGGGCTCTGTAGCTGTGGATGTTCAGGCTTAGACTGCTTTCTTAAATGTTGGTATTTGTTTCAATTATTTAAGCTATTTTATCTTGTTTTTATCTGTATTTATTTATGATGTATTTTACTGTAACACACTTTTAAATATAGTTTTAGTTGTACTGTTTGTGACCTCTGCAGGCCGGGGAGTTTGAACCCCTTACAAAGAAGACAAAACACAACAAAACACGCAGTGCAACAACAACAACAACAACAACATAATCCCACACAGACACAGTGAAGTGACAGCAGCACGCCATCTCTGCTGGGATGGCACAGCAGCACTCTTACAACAAGCATAACCCAGCACACAACCAGGAAGCGGATGAGAAATGGAAGAATGAATGAAAGAATGAGTGTTTGGTTGGATGAATGAATGAATGACTTAAGTCAACATCATACAAGAGAGAAGACAAACTATTGTCAGGTAAAACTCAGACGCAAAGAGACAATCTTTTTATTTGTTATCTAATATTTTATCATTTAAATTCTATCCAATTATGAAATGGATGTGTTGATTTTCTAAATAACCTGCCTTTATTCAATACTATGCAATTAACACAATAATGAGAAATTTGTATTTGTTTGTCTTTTTGATGCCAAAGCTGTAGGGATGGGAATCGGTACTCAATAGCTCAGTTCCTTGGCATCATTATTCTGCTTGTTTAATGATCCTGCTGATCTGTTCAGTGGCATCATTCTGTCATTTCCATATTTTGGTTCAGAGGTGCTCTAGAGTATGGTTGTATTTCCCCAGTAAAGACAACACCAAGGATCATTTGCAGCAGTTACAGACCTTCCATTATGACAAAAGGGAAAATACCTCCAACATGTACAAACTTTTGACCACAACATCCAATTAAACTGCACCAATGGAACACTTTTGATTGGCTACTTAGTAAAGGGGGCGGTGACTCCGGAAATGGAGCCTATAGCAAGACATCCCCTGTCACACCTGGTAACATTAAACTCCTCTGGGTTCTACTGACACAGTGTTAGTGCCATTTCATTGTGTCAGCCTGTTTGCACTGTTTCTGAATAATCTCACTGACCTATGATTACATTTAGATGATGAAGGAGCTCAGGGTCTGCAGCAGGTAGATCTCCAACTCCTTTATCTACCCCTTTATAAGCCATTATGAAGTCTGCTCAAATGAAATGCATGATATTTAAGAGTTAATGCAAACAAAGCTATTGGTTCTAAATATCATTCCCTAATTCAGCAGTGCTCAATGAGGGGGGGTTGCAAGTAATATTGTCATACGTGCTTATGAGTGTGCTGTTGTTTGTCACAACATTATACGGACATATTGTCCAGCACATCATCTATCCCATTCCCTGTCGTACATTTGTTTATGGGTGTCAACACGCAATGATAAGGTGAGGATAGTTAACTTTCAATTTCTCACAGCTTTAACTACACGTCCGCTACATACAAGACCATCACGTTTAATGTCAAGATTGAGGTCTGGGGGGGTATAAAACCTAGCACATCGTGTCCTCCCCTGCTGCAAATTTGTCTTTGGGGGGCAGCAGGTACTCAAAGAAAAGGTGAGGGGAGCTCACTTTCACTTTCTCACAGATTTACCTACACAGCTATGCCACCATGTCCTCCACATACACATACCCCTCCCCATCCTATTAGTGGGGCGTAGTTCAAAAAACATTGAGAAACTCTGCCCTACTCCAATGAGAATCAATGAGAGTTGATAAAGAATGAAGTAATGAAATAATTTAACCAAAATCACTACATTCTTATCAATTCCCATCCCTACAAAGCTGTATGTTTTTTCTATAATAATTCTACTACTTCTGCTATTGGTAACAGATTGTATAAAAAAAATACAGGAAAGTCTTAATAAAACCAGTCTAATGATGTCTGTCTCTCTGCGTCGAGTCACAGCTTAAAGCAGGAATGTTCCACTGGATGCTGGTGGGTGAAGGTGGGGGTGTAAGTGGAGTGGCTGATGGCAGGGTGAATACTCACTGTTGACGCTACCTGCTAGTGCATTAATGTTGTTCAGGCCCACAGTCGCACCTGCCAGGCCTTGCAGGGTGCCCAGAGAGGTCAGAGAGTTCATGGCACCGGCGTTGGAGCTGGCTGTGGTGCCTGCTGCTGGGGAAAAAGAACAAAAGGGGGTGGGATGGATGGAAAGATGGAGGGAGGGATGAAAAGAGAGAGAGAGGAGGAATAAGGACGAAGGGAAGTAGGAGACAAAGAGGCAGGTGTGTTATACAAACTTCTTGAAAAACTCCACAAGGTTTATTGTGTAGAGAGGAAAAGTCTCCTTATTAAAGCCAGGAGGCTAAATTCAGCCTCCACTGAGTTTATACACAAACAAAGGTGCTACGTGTATATTTTTAATCATGGCACGGTCAGAAATAAGGGTCTTTATTAACTCCCAGTGCTTTACATTAAATTCATTGGTTGCTTGCTAGCAGCAGTACTCAGAATATATTCAATAGTTTTTCGTTTACCTGTTTTATTCAAGTTGATTTGCATGTTTTAGTACATACACCGGTTAAACAGATTTTGCAACTGCTCATAAAATGACAGCTGTACAGAGTGGATGGGTATTCAGATAATGGTTATGCTGTTAAATGCAAATCTCAGCTATTTTTGTTAGACGATTGTGCAAGCAAGGTCTGCACTCACTGCAGTCATGATTACATTCAGTGGAAAATATCTGAATAACGTGCTGTTCCTCTATTGCAAAGAGTTCGACTTTTCTTAATATCAACTAAGGACAAAAGTTGGAAAAGAAAAATTCATCAACAAACCCAAACCCAAGTTGATTGATGCAATATTGATGTTTTTACAATATATCAAGTAGCACCTTTAATTACTATAAGTGTTTAAGATGATGTTCCTTGAGTCTATGAAAAAAAATTCCCTCTAAATTACATTGAATTGTACATTGAATTGTAATGGTGTGACAGAGAAGATTGTTTTGAGGAGGTAAAAACTGGAAAATTGCGCCATTCAAAGTGATGTTTTAATGGTATTAAAAACACAAAGAACCATCCATAAAGCAGACATTGATGCGGAAAGGAGCAAAATGAGGAAAGACTGCTCACAAATAACCAGAAATATAAACATTTCTGAACACTTTCTTCTTCGTATTAGTCCCTCAGGATATAAAAATCACATTTTCATGTTGTCACGGACACAACAACACACACAAAACACACAACTGATGACGAGTGAATTTACAGTGGACATAAACTCACACACATACACCTGAATGCACACCGTCATGAAATGTGTGCCATACATGAACCGCTCAGTGGTGTCAGTGGTGGTGAGGTGAAGATGGCGAGGGGTATGGTGCACAGAGCTCACATCCTTCTTCTGTTTGAGACCAAAAAAAAAAAAGAGATTTAATCTATTCATTTACCCTTGATCTCATCAAAGCGATGCCAACAAAGCAGCTGAATATATTAAGAAATGGCGTGATAAAAGGAGCATTATGTCGGCAAATGGTGTAAAACAAAAACACTGGCCTGTCTCCATGCAGAATTGTCTATATTTATCAAATTGGCATGACGTTTTCTGTTTCATTGACACATGCAGTATAGTGCCATTCATTCACTGAGCACTGAGTAGCTCAACCTGAGTGTGTACTGTTGAAGGTTGGACTGACATTCAAAGTCATAGAGAGAGGGAGAGGCTGAAATTAAAGAGAAAAGATGACAAGTATGTGAAGAAATGAGGGAGGAAACGGAAGAGAGACAAGACAAAGAACGGGCAATCACAGCAGAATGGAACCACTCGGTGGTAACTGGAAGTGAGATGGAAGCGGCGCAAATGTGAAGAAGAAGAAGAAGAAGAAGAAGAGGAGGAGGAGGCAGTGGTGGGTGGGTTGAAGTGGGGGAGTAGCTTTTCATATTCATGCTCTGTTGGGAGTGCGTTCTAAAAGAGACAGCAAAACCACGGCTGCTGGAGCGAGGCCGAGCCAACATGAAAGGGGAGAATGATGGAGCAGAAACAGGGAGCTTGTCAAAAGGAGGGCAGCAGCAAAAGACGAGGGCAACGAGAAGGAACACAAGAAGAGGAAGGAGGAGTAGGAGGGAGAGGGGAGAAAAAAATGGAGGAATGAATATGGAGGTAGTGCAGTTTAACTGAAGCAGAGTTCAGATGTCAACCTGGTACTTTTTAACCCCCAACACCAACACACAACCCCCCATCCAACCAGCAAACAACAACAAATCCTAAAGCTCCTACATGGGTCTCTATGGCTGGTAAAGTGAGCCACATAAAAAACCCCAAAAGACAGAAAAATAAAAGACATACACAGGTCTGAGCCTGACAGAAAACACTTAAGCACAAAACACACATACATGCAGATACAGGCACACACGCACGCACACATAAACAGTGCGTGTATCACAGGATGGCATGATTGCTGGGCCACATGGTGAGGACGTGTTCAAAGACAGGACGCAGATAGGCGGTGCATTGACAACACAGCTGTATTGAGATGAAGAAGTGGAGGTCTAAACACACCATGGGATTGCGCCAGAAAGACGGTCAACAACATTGACGGAGATCTCGACAATGAAGATGACATTTTGGAGGTTTTGGTGATGGCGGTGATGTGCCGGGGTCATGGGGGACAACACTGGTAATGGGAACGGTGGAGGTAGCGGAGGACGTAGGCAGGCGTCGGCCCTCTCCCCCCCCCAGCCCGGCGTCGGACCCACCCAACCTGATTGGCTACGGCGTTACCTGGGCTGGCCAACGCTCCCAGGGAGGCGGCGTTGGAGGACAGGGGGTTTGCGGTGGAGGGGCTGGCTGAGTTTTGGGCCGCCGCCGCTGCTGCCGCTAAAGTGGCCAGGTTCTGCAACTGCAGAGCACTCATACCTGGAGAGAGGAGCCAGAGAGGGTGGTGTCAAACCTGGGGAGCGAGGCTTAGGTGTGGCTGGACCGCCTGGCCGGACTGGGACACCAAGCAGGACAGTAGACTACTGAACACGACTTGTCAGGAGTCCGAGTTTGTAGAATATGAGTGAGTGTGCTGATATAAATGCCTGGAAATGTGTCTCATTATTTTTCCTGCTGTATCTTTGCCTTGGTGAAGAGTCTGTAGTGTGTGAAGCCAAACACTACAGCAACTGATCTCACTAATAAGTCCCAAATGTGTTTAACTCAGTAAAAGCAGCTGTTGTACTGTTTAGGTATGGTGCATTTCTCCGAGGCAGAGCCCTTCTGGAGGGAGAATTAAGATCACTGATTTATTTAACCTATATTTTTTCTGCCTACGTTTGACTACAGAAAAGGCTGGGGAAAGTACAGAAGCCCAAGGTGGGTGAATATCCTTATTATTGTCTTAAACTGCATACAGAATTTGACCAGAGAGCTGTCTGTGCTCAATGGAGTTTTACTTTTAACAATTCAATTTTAAAAAAATACACACATAGTAGTCAACGTGTGATTATTACATCCTAAATAAATGGTGCTGACATTTATATTTGAAAAAAATATAGTAAGAATGGGTTGATGTTGTTTTAACCCTAATCTTGTACATTTGATTATAAAAGTTTTGCAAATATATAAGATTCAACTTTTACAAATGAGTAACAAACTGTAGTGTAAAACCTGAAGTCCAGTTACCAGAAAGTATTTTGCCAAAAATATGTTTCATATTAGCATTTATAATCACTAGCCTCATAGCATAATTGCCTGAATCATATTTTTGGCCAAATTTTGATATCTTTGTGACTTTACTCTCTAAACGCTACTGTCTCATTTTACATCATTGGCTACAACCTGAAAAAAATAGGACTTAGGTAATTATGCTATGATACTAACGATATGTTTATACCTAGATGTTGAGTTTTAAATGTTCATAGCACTTTTTTTAATTGTGTCTTTCACTATGTAACCTCTTAACATTTAACTAGGGGATCTTCTGGAAGGGGTTCTAATGGGGTTCAAAGCAGAATTTAATCTGAGAGCCCCTCACCACCTTGGTCAGTCCTTAAAGGAAAGAGGCAGCAGGAACTGAACTAGTATTCACTTGCCATCCGTTGATGTAAAACAGCATGGTTTCAACTGAAAAATATGTCTGAAAATAATCATTTCAAGACGTATTGTGGGGAAGGATCCTCAGGGGTCCTCTGGTGGCCACCTCTGAGAGTTGTCAGTTTAATGTGGAAAATGTCTACTAATATGTTGTCAAATCCAAAGCAAAGAGGTTTTATTGCTTAAGCCTCTCTTGAAGTTGCTAAAACTCTTGAAGTTGAGATGCAAATGTCATCATCCACCTCCGGCCCAAGGGTGGGTAAAGGCGACAAGTAGTTGATCCCTCAATGAAAGACGAAGTTGAAATTTTACATACCCGTGGTTTACAGAAAAATATAATGACAGTGGGTTCTTTTTTTCTGGTGACTGGGCTTAGATCTTTGCAAAACTAACTGTCAATGTTGCAAATAAAATGGTCAAAAATGTGGTATTTTAGCTTCAAATACTATAGTAAATACATTCTGTCCTTTACATTTACACATTTCCATATTCTTTTTTCAACTTGACCTATTTATAATATCTATTTATATATTTTAATTCTATTTTGTTTTTAGTTACACTTTATCTGCTATGACAGGGATTGTAGTCAAAAATTTATTATATAATCATGTGCAATGACAATAAAGAATCTATCTATCTATCTATCTATCTATCTATCTATCTATCTATCTATCTATCTATCTATCTAT
>JAPSES010000120.1:13051269-13083709 GCA_029822895.1 Maxillicosta whitleyi | reverse complement strand
TAGGTACCATGAAGTAATGGTACTAATGTAAGGAATGATGAAGTAATGGTACTAATGTAAGGAATGATGAAGTAATGATACTAATGTAATGAAGAAATGGTACTAATGTAAGGAATGATGAAGTAATGGGAATGTGATTCGCTGTGGCGACCCTTTACGGGAACAAAGAATATTTAGTTATCTGCAGCAATCCAAACAGCAAATAAATGATACAGAAATAAATGTACAGGCTTTAATAGTGGCCACGCCGCTGGCTCACTGTCATGGATTACACGTTTAAGTCATGAGGAACATGGACACAAGCCAGATGTTAGAAGATCTTTTGTCCAGTGTGAAATGGGTTTTAGATGCAAAATGACAGAATTTCACCAACAGCCTTTCCTTCCCAAACTACAACTGTAACTGTGCTGTAAATGCTATGGTAGATGATTATGATGGTTCTTCATTGCTTTCAATATGAATAACCTGCAATCATTATATCAAGGGTGTCCAATCCTGGTCCTTGAGGGCCGCTATCCTGCATGTTTTAGATGTTTCCCTCTTCCACAACACCTGATGGCTGTTATCAGGCTTCTGCAGAGCTTGATGATGAGGCTGATCATTTAAATCAGGTGTGTTGGAAGAGGGAAACATCTAAAACATGCAGGATAGCAGCCCTCAACGACCAGGATTGGACACCCCTGCATTACATGAATTAACAAAACTACAGTATTGTCCTCTGAGTGGGAACAATAGTTTCACAGCTTTATTTAAAACACAAAACAAAACCCCTGTCCAGTGCAAAGGGCAATCCATATAAAACAAAAAGAAATAATATATTTATAAAAACTGCATTGTGCTGTTTCCTATTAAGATAATTATTTAATATAAAAAAGTCAGAACTTTAACTTTCCTGTGTGGAAGTTAAGACACAGTGACTATTAAGTACCTAAATGAAAAATAAGAAGGCAAAACCAGCCAAACATTTTGACGTGTTTTTACAGTGTGCCTGGAAGCTGGTCTATGTGTGTGTGTGTGTGTGTGTGTGTGTGTGTGTGTGTGTGACCAGACAACCCCTCCTCTGTGGGCTGGGGCTTGACTTTATCAGCTGAATGAGCATGTCTCCCGTCTGACAGGGGCTCGGCCATATTTACTCCATCTCTCCACCAGTCATTTTCTCTCTTTATTCTGACCGCCGACAGATAAAGGCGTGGAGACGACGGGAGAATTGCATTCGGAGGCAGAGTGTCAGTCTGGGGCCTCGCTGCTGCAGTCGATTCCCCTTGAGACATGAGCTCCCAATCCTTCTCTGCTAAATATCTCATTACTCCAGCTGACACCCAGTGAGCAGGGGGAAACTCAGCCCAGAATGAGAGTCCTGCCCTGGGACTTGTGCTGAAGCCCAGGGCCCTCTATGCCCGGCACTGCTGGTTCTCTGTGAAAAACCATTCAGGGCTTTCAAAGCCACCATACTGAGCTTTTTGGGGCCGCTGGTCAACTTTGTGCTTCAATGACGAGTAGAGCTTGTGCCATCTGTTGGTTTTGCTCAAAGACACAAATAAGCATTGATTTTACCGTAGGGGAATTTTTAATAATTCATCATAGATTAGTGACAGATTGAACATTCATGTATCAAATGTTGTGTGACTGTGGTGTTAATCAGTGAGATGTGAGATGAAACGGCATAAAGTTATGTGAATTTCCAAGTTAAATTTTTACATTAAGTAAGTTAAAGGATTACAAAGAGAGAGGGGGTGGGGAAACTATTATACAAATCTCCAATGCTCAAAAACCCATTTAAAACCCATTGGAGTAGTACTTAAAAAAGGACTATTTTTTCTGAGATCCTGAACAGCCCACATTTGGATGATTACTCTTTTTTTTTTTTTTACAAAGATATAAGAGCGCACTGAGAGTTTTCTCAAATTAACTACAGCCACAATGTCAGTGCTCTAAAGCATGGAGGAGCAATTATCTCCTGGCTCTCGCATGTTCTTGCCACACTGGAGGCTTTTTTTTTTAGCCTCATTCAAATAATTTGACAAGCAAGCTAATGTTTATAGGTATCTGTTGCTGATGGGAATTACTAAAAACCCTGCTGCTGGGTGCAATTACACCTCATGTTGTGTAAAACTAAATTAGAAAACCATCTGATTTGTTTTGAATGGCTACTTTTGAACACAAACAGCAGGGGGGGCTATAATGCTTTACCTCTGAAATGGGTTCAAAAATAATTCATAGCTCCCCTGTAGGTGGGACAAACTTATGAATCCAGAAATTTATAAAAATAAAATTAAAAAAAATAGGCAACTAGTGGTAAGTGATGTAAGAACACTAATTTGTAGTCGTAAAACATTCTAGGAGTTTTTCTTTTAAATGGTCTCCAGCTTCATATCTTTTAAAACACATCACATTGTTGGGGTAGCATTGATTTATTTTTGATTCTATTTTCAGGAGACAGACTTTTAGCAGTACACACTCTTTCTCAATGTTCACGTCTTAAAAAAATAAGCACTCAAAGTCTCACAGGAACCTGTCTCACCAGAAGATGTTTCTACAGGGAAACACTGCTTTTTGAAGTGTTAGTCTTGTATCGTTCTTGCAATTTTTCTTTCTTACAAAGTCTCTTACACCAAAATGCCACCGTCAGATACATGACTTTACAGCATATACCCTAAAGATTGGATCATCACAGCCTGAAATATGAATTTTATCATTTAAACTTCAAAATGTACTCTAAAAACCCATGGTTTCTTTACAACATGCCAATGTATTACGTAACTTGTTCAGTGATGTCCTGACATTCCATGATAAAAGTGATGGACAGATGGGCCGTGGAGGCTCTGACAACCTGTACTCTCACAAATGATAGCACTGAAATGAGCACATTTCAAAAATACAGTGAATATTTATCATCATGTAATTATGGCATATAGACCATGTCTCGAACTGTGATTTCAGTCTGTCTCATCATCATTATCTACACACAAAAGTGTTAAGAGAAATCATCTCAACCAAGAGTTCACTCAGGTAAAACTGACTGCTCCTTGATCACAACTCTTTAGCTGTTTTTAGATCGACAGAGATCCGTGCCGGTCCCAGTGTCTGCATTCTAATCTCGAACTGGTCGACGTGTTCACACTGAAAATCAGAACTGAAATTTAGCCCCAAGTAAGAGTGGACGTCACCAGGTTGATCTGTGTTGGCCTGCTGAGGTTACGTATCTGAATTTGGCGTTGCTCCTTTCTTCTCCAGAAGGGTTGGTGAAGATAAATAATGATCTGTATTAAGTTAACAAATGCTCACAGGTAGTCAGTGATGCCATCCATAGCTCTGTTGTTATTTTCTCTGCCGTGAACACATCCACTTTTGTGTGGCTTTTTTTTGGGTGAAGCAACACCCCCTGTTGAGGCTTGCATAATGGTGTGAATGTGGGTTGTGGGCAAGAGCTTCTGTTCCCAGTCTAACTAACTGGTGCAGGAACTGGCTCCAACACCGGGCTGGCCAGTCTGAAAACAGCTTCTGAGACAACCATGAAGAGAGCATTACACATCACTTCCCATCTTTCCCAAAATGCTTACACGCACACATGCAAACTTATAAGCTCCGGTTCATTCACCTTGAAAATCAATCTCTCATGGCTTTTGAGTTTCTGCTCTCTACCCTTCACTATCTCATTCACTTACTGCTCACATAGCCTTTAAATGTCAAACCATGTGATCTTTCAGTGCTAATTGGAAGGCGGGGGCCCTGTTAACTGCACGCCAAGTTTGTTTTTAAATCTGTCATTTGAAAATCCATGAATACTGAGTGAGAAACAGACAGTTACACAATCCACTCTTTGATGATGAGAGTGCACATTTATGTATTTTCATGTGGGTTTTTATGAAAGAGTATGACAAAGTAAACTGCTCTCAGCAGGTCACTCATAAACACATTTATTAGAGCCTTTCTGCATTACCTTACTTTACTGTTATTACATTACATTTATTTTTCCAAATGCTATCCCAAAGAGATTCCTTTTTGCAACTAATACATTTAGTAAGTGTATTCTGCACACTACATCTTTATTTTCAGTTTGTAATATAAGACATTTACAGCCAGTTTACACTCTAATAACATACATCTTAGTAGTGACTGGGTAACCTAGTGGTTTACGCCACTGGCTTTGGTGCAGAAGATTGCCAGTTTGAGACCCAGGTGGCCCTTTCTGAAAGGTCCTTTACGCTATTATACCTGTAGCCACAAGGGGGCAGTGTCTCATTGTGCCGGTCCCAAGCCTGGATAAATACAGAGGGTTGTGTCAGGAAGGGCATCCTACGTAAGAATCTGCCAAATCAAAAAAGCCAAAAGGAGTATTCATCTTAGTAAAACAAAAATGTGTTGCATAAACTGAATGTGAAGTGGATGAAATCTTATTTTTCTTCATCTGTGGAATTGTTATTTGAGGAGTGTTCACACAATTTGAGAAAAAAAACCCCACCTTCCCTTCTTATTTGTATGAAGAGATTTTACTGCAACCTGTTACATACTGTTTGATGACTTTTGTAAGAACAAGAGAAATTATTTAATGCTTTGGTTGTGATTTTGCAAAAAACGTTAAAAGGCTTTGGACTTTGGATCACTATTTCCACTGTGGACTTCAAAGGATGGATAGTAAAGATGCAATAGTTATAGCTACAACAAAACAAAATGGAACTAAATATGATGAGTCATCTGTGTTACAGGGCCTTTAAAGGGCTCATATTTATCTAAACTCACTTTTATTCATCACATTTATTCACTTTTGGTTCATTTATTTGTGTATTTGGACCCTAATAGTTCATAATGTTTAAATGTCTACCCTCCATGTGCTGCAAATCTGTCTTTATATTCATTTTGGGAAAAATCAAGAGGATTTTTACAACCTGTTTTAATTCCTGCTTAATTTGTTACGTTTATAACTAGTTACATCACAACATTTACACACATAAGGTCCAGACTTCTGACGAACATTTGTCAGAGTACAACATAACTGTTTATCAGCAGCAGTGGTTGTAGTAAAAACTGAAAACATGTTCAAACTTTAGCCGATTACCTAAAATGTTCAGTTGTTGGTTGAACAGGACAGAGCAGCACAGCCAACAACCTGGAGGGAATGGATATGAAGCTCATTTGCATTTAAAGGGCCAGTGCTCAAAATGACCTTTCTGGTGTCATTAGTCAGAAATCGTGTTGAAGATGGACCTGTGGAGTTGAATTAATGAAGAATTCAGACCCAAGCAGAGCATTTACAGTTTATATGGACCACAGGGAAATGTTTTAAAATGTATAATTCCATTTGAAAACAGCATAATATCACTCCTTTAAAATACCAAACATATCATCACTGGTTTCATCAGCCCATGTTTTTATCTGTAATGTGGTGGAGTACTGTACATGTATGTCTACCAGAACACAGTTTTCAATTTCTAATAGCTGCTTATACATTATACTAGGGATGTCCCCATCACGTTTTTGCCCCCAACTCAGTGTCATTTGATTTTGAGTATCGGCCGACACAGAGTCCCGGTACTTCTTTAAAACATTATGAAATTAACTAAGAGCAAAGAATAAGAGCTAGAATGTCCCTTATAGAGCTGTGTAATTGCCTCTAAATTTCATATTGTGGATTGTCATTGCTCTAGATTGCCAATACATGATTAAATCGCTGGAGGGGCAACATAGCAATTTATAACAGCCCTTGTCAACATTTCAATCCGTTAAAACAATATTTATTTACAGTTACTCTATTGAATAATCCCAAAGCATGAGCAAACTGGCTGCTTCTGTACAGAGCGTTTCCACTACATGATGACGTAGAACATAATTGGTCAGACAGTTTCTCTGTGACCCACCGTACATGAATCCACATGATGACAGAACAAAACTACACCATGGTTGGTTATGTAGATTCAGTCTTTGGTGGCCGATGTAGAAATTCAGATGAGAAAACATGCATTGAGCAAGTTTTCAGCAACTGTGAGCAGATGACATTGAAGTAACGCATCGCATCGGAGAAACTGTTCGTGTGTGTGGTCTGTACAGATACGGACCTGGATTGTGAACATTGGTAGTTAAAAAAAAAAAGTAGTTCTTATTTATTTGTAACCACTACTTAATAAATAATAATAATAAACATATGTATTATTTATCCAATACCTGATTGGAACATAACGTCCAAGTACAGATCGAGTCCGCAGTCACGTGATCGGATTGGGACAACCGTATGTTATACATATACACTGTCCTCTCTTTTTTATTGTTATCTAATATGCAAATTTTATGAGGTCAATGCATCTTTCATGACAGAACACCTTTTTGTTTGATTTTTAAACAGGCATGAGTCTGTTTTCTCTCATGCTCTACTTAAGCAATCATCTAAATGTGCTTGAACGCTTGTGTGTTGCTTTCATGTAGTGTGTGTGCAGGAGCAGGATAATGTGTAAGCGTGCCTTTAGTGTCATGTGAAACGCAGCACAAAAGGACCTGAAAGCTAAATGAGCCTTTATAAAGAGAGTGAATAATGTAAAGGCAAAATCAACACAAATACAACACAAATACAACACAATGAAGCTGACCCACTTCTGTGCTTGGTGTTCGCCTGTTGTGTCTTTAGAGGTTCGACAGTGAATTACCTGTCTCGCTGATATCCACTTTCATTACGACCTGACATAGAGTGAACGTGTGTGTTTGCGTGAGTGTGTGTCAGTGTGTACCTGAATGTCACAGCATAATGAGAATGGATATGACAGTGACAGGGCCATCAACGAACGGAGCGCCAGGGCTGCCTCCCTTTTTCCTCGTGACATGCGGTGTGTACGTGCCACGGAACACACACATACAAACATATACACACACCCACACACACACACACACACACACAATCTTGCTCCATCTAAGACAGTAGGGTGCAATAGAGCCAAGACAATAACCAAACTCTATTTACTAGACCTCATTCCCTCATTCGGACCCGAAGTAATTACTTTTAAATTGCAAAACTGAGGAACATTAACAAACGGATGCGGCAATTTAGGTCTGCCTGGGGCTAGACAGCTTGTTTTCAAATGGAAATGAAGGTATTTTGCCATTGTCCACTGCAATATCGTTGTGTTATGGTTTAAGGCTTTTTTCTACGCGCCTGATAAAAGCGAGGGACACTGGCAGTGTTTACCCGGCCCATTGTGGCAGACGACTGCTCAGAGCGAGGATAATTCTAGCTTAATACTAACACTGTCGGAGGAGAGTGTCACTCCTTCTACTCAGAAAGACAGACACGCTGCTGCTGCTGCTAGGCCATATAAATCAACACAGACACTTCACTGATATTCACAGTGTGTCAACATAAACAGAAAATCCCTGCTCTCGCACACATCCACAGACGGACGGAGGGAGGAGCATCTGTTCTCGTTGTGTCAGGGTCAGAACACATCAATAGTAGCCGTGATTATCATGATCAGCTCTAATGAGGGGGCTACAGGGGTGAATGCCACTTGTCTTTTTTTCTTTAACACAGCCTGTTATTACCACTTTTTGTCTCTATGTCTGACTCGTACAAGCGCACATTCATATTTGTCGTACACCGTGTAATTCTCTTCCAATCACAGCTGCCGTCACCCTGCCCTGTCATCGGCCTGACAAGAATGCCCCAAAACCTGGGGAACACAAAGGAGCTGAAGCCCGTTCCCCATTTACGGCACAGTAAGGGTCGCTGTGCAGCTGATGAGGTCTGTAACACTGCCTGCCCACTGTGGCCCACTGTGTCAAAGGTCCCACTTTTCTCACTGTTTTTTGGGAATTTGCCAAACTTTGTCTACTTTGAAAAATCTGCGAGAAGCATAAAAAGGAGGGAAAGCAAGACAAGCTTTTTCGAGGCACATAAAGCAATCTGGCTTTTAGAATACTGTTCCAACATGATGGGACTCAGCAGCAGCACTACCACAATATGTTCATACCTACTTTTTGGACCCACCGACCTACTATTCTAGATCTTTTATCAACCCACATCTTACTGGGCTCATATGATACACCGACAATCCCCCTCTTCAGAAAGGGTACTGCATATTTAGCTGCAACAAAACAACACTAAAGTTTTTTTCTGTTTTCATTCCGACATCTGCTGTTGGCAAAATCTAAAGGAAAGAAAATCACATTCTACACCAGCATTTCCCAAAGTTTTATCTGAGAACCGGAAACAGTGGAGGACAACTATAAGAGCAATAACACTGATAAGACATGTTGACAAGAAAATTTATTCTACAGCACAAATCAAACCTCAGGAGACCCCTTGGTCTTCTATAGGGACACATTGAATTTAGATGTTTCATTGCTAAGACGGGGCTCATCATCATGATTAATCTGATTAAAAACTTTAATGCAATTAATCCTTCTGCAGTGCAGAATGACTCTGAACGTCTCTGCCAACGCATTTGGGTCAGTTTGTACAAGCAGAGTTAGTGTCACACATAAACAAATAGTCAGCTGATCCGGTAGTGACAGGCAACAGAACCCACCCATAAATATGGAGGACACTAACCAGCCCATTGGCCCTCTAGATGGAAATATGATGACAAAAAAACCCCAAGAAGGAACAGCTGTTTTGTTACTGTTGAAGATGTTTAAAATACATGTTAAGTGTATATATATATATTTCCTTCTTTCTTGAGACTGTTTGCTCATGCAAAATGAAATGTGATTAATATAGATAAAAAGGTAATATTTAATCACGATCAATCAAAATTAATCACAGCAATCCTGTGATTAATCTGAGTAAAAATTTTAATCGTTTGACAGGATTAGTCATAATACAGTTTTGTGTTGTAATAAATACCATTGCAATAAATGTTTTTGTGTGTGTTATCAAGGGTTTATTTAGTTTACACATACAAAATGCCTTAGGTTTGTTTTACTTTAAATTTGACCCCAATTTTTTTTCATCCTGATAACTGTTTGAAAGTTCTAACTCTTTTCACCATAAATAACTAGATGAATTCGATTTTCTGATTTGACATTTATCATGATGATTATTGAAACAAACTGATAAGAACATTTTTAACATTTGAATGTTTTTGGGTATATCATCACAGCCCTAAAACCAGGTGCATAAAATCACCAGGAATATGATGTCCTATAAGCTGAAGGTGTGATGGTCCAATGTCCCAATACTTTTGTCCACATACATGCATCCTATCAAATCTTACCGTACATGTTCTAGATACTGTTGATGCTCTGAGGCTTCATATGCTCTTTAAAGCCATCACTCATCATTGTTTGCTGTGTTTGTGTAGGATGGTCTGCTTTGTCCACATGTACTAACACATTGGCATGACCTCATCTGTAAATGTACCCTCGGTCTATTTCCTTCATAGCCTCAAAACTACATCTGTCAAACATGGACAACCAGTTACAGTCTTTGGTCTGAAGATTTATTACTTCTGTCTGTTTCACAGGTCTGCACCAAACTGGGAGAACATTCTCCTTCTGCTTGGAATCAGTTACAAAATTATCTGAAACTTAAGGATCTGGTTTCACTGAACACTGTTAAAAGGACATCTGGTTGTAGATGTTTGGCTTAATCCATGTAAAACTTAAGCTATTATCTCTGCACATAGTGGTTTGTACTTGCCTCATCTTTCATATAACATTTGTGTATATGTATATATCCACCCTGTCGGTAACCTGCTGAACTGTGCTGCTGTGTATCTTGGCCAGGACATTGTGTCAAAAAAGATTTTTAGTCTCAACGAGTCTTTTCTGATTAAATAAATACATCCTCCACATCATCTACTTGTTACAGGCTTTTCTATCTTGCTTATTTCTGTCTTTAAATATGGCTACAGTCATGCCATGTGCATGTGCCTCAAGTTTCTCCCAAATTTCCTGTTCTGTTGCAAGTGCTTTCACATTCAAATTGAGTCTTTAAAGTTGCAGTGTGTAGGCTTTGGGTGGTTGGTGTGCAGAAATAGAATTTATTATTGTTAATTAGTTTTTATTAGTCTATGATCACCTGTAAATAAGAAATGTTTTAGCTATTATATCAACAAAGAGAACAGGTGGTCTCTACAGTGGCCCAGTATACAAAAAAAGAACTAGCTGTGGTGAAACTCTTGTACCATTTTCATATTTCTAATGGCAATTTTAGTTTCTTCTACCTGCCTCACAGAGGGACACGACAATTGGAGTTGGTTACCATTTTCAAACTAACCAGTGGGTGCCACTTAATCCTACACAATGGATCTTTAATGATATTGGAAACGTGTGATTATGCGATATATAAATACAGAAATTTTCTTACTCTGGAATTCCAGCATCTGCATACAAAACCCACACTGCTGCTGCCTTTTATATTCAGTCCAATGGTGGCAAAACTCAGTTGAAAAGACATTTGGCAGTAGTTATTATGTGGTTTTTAAGTGAACACATGCACATTATTAAGCACTGTGCTACGACGTCTGTACTGTTAGTCAAAAAGAAACAAATTTAAGGCAGTCTGATGATGATGATCACGATGATGATCATGATGATGATAATGTCGCCATGTTTCATTCAGAATACTTTTGCAGGTGCTGTGAAAATGTTGTAATAGCTAAACTAACACAACTTTATTTACAAAAGGAAGAAAGGAAGCGCTTCTTAAAACCTCAAACTGACATTAAATCGTCATTACATATCCAGAGTGAAGTGCATGTATGAAAAGAGCAAGAATGTAAGTGCCAGAGTGAGAAAAGAGAGAGATCGAGAAAGGGCAAGAGTACAGTACCTCCATAGTCTGAGACTGGTGCATGGCTTTGATTGCATTCTGTGCCATAGCTCTGGTGGAAAACGTGACAAATGCACATCCTGTAGGGAAGGGAGGGCAAGGGAGGGATGGAGGGACAGTTGAAGGGAGGAAGGGGAGGGCAGAAGGGTAGGAGGAGGAGGAGGAGGAGGAAGACAAGAAAGAACAAAAACAAGACAAAGGGTTGGACACGTCGTTGTTATAAAAAAACCCAAAACAGAGATTGATACAGAGAACAGCTCACAGGCAGACAACATTGTTCTCAATCGCTGTAGAAACAACACAGTGTCATGACAACCACAACCCCTCTCTGACCCCATCCCATTTCTTCACCCCATCCACGGTCACCCTGGGACATTTTAGACAATGATAATCACTTCCAGGCCTTTTGGACCGGCTGGTGATGGCCTTTCCCTCATAATCTGTTCCTGTCCCTGTCTTTTGTTTTTTTCCTCTTCTCCTACACACTGACTGAATTAGTCATACCTGAATTCAGCCACTCTCTCTCAACAATCCAGCAATGTAAATTGCTTCACATTTGCATGAAAGTGATTTGAATTCATTTGGGTCTGTATTGTGTGTCTGATTGGGTGCCCTCTTTCCCTCTTTGTCGAACAAGAAAGTGATGTGGTGGAGGAAGTGGTGGTGAGCTTGGGTGAGACAAAATATCTGCAGGGGCTAAGGAAGATGGGAATCAAATAGAAAATTATATTATTTCAGTTCACAGAGATGATGACACTAAGAGGACCGCCTCCATCATGACTGACAGTGACTTTAGCCAATCGAGACTGGATGTAACCAGATTTAAGTTTTATCAGGTTGCTATTGGTTGTTTGTGGGTTTGGGGATGATGCAAGGTTGTGTTTGTCTGGCTGGTTAGAGAGTGATTAGAGTAGATAATGTGAGAAGTGCTTCAACAGCCCCCTGGGCTAATAATATGCTAACAAACTCACCAAGCCATGTTAGCGCAGCCAGGCCTGAACTGATTACATGCATGCTCTCACACAAACACAGACACATACACACATGCATTCAGGTTTGGCTGGCTGACTCGTGGCTTGGCTGCAGAGGAAAAAAAACTAATAGCTGGGGTCGTCAGATGGCATCTACCTGGCAGTGTGGACAGGATGAAAAGGGAGAGAGAAAAGAGGAAGGGAGGATGGATGGACGTGGCGGTAATGCAAAAAAAGAAAAAAAGCAGAAGAAGGAGAGATAGCAGAAAAAGGGGAGATGCTGAAAATAAAACATGTTTCAGGAATAGATGAGATCGTTGTCTTCATCCACATCTATTAAAGGCCATTTGTTGCTGTGATAGAACGAGGCTGAGAGTGACGGATGGACGGAGGCTTTACACAGAGAGCGGAGAGACATGCCCTTGAACTGACCGCACAGAACTTTTTTTGTTGCTTTTTTTTAATTTAACCATTTCAGTTTTAGATTTGACTAGAATTATTCCATCCTAACAGAGAAGTAAAGTGTCTTTAAGTTGTTATAGGCTCTGATGTAGACTTTTATTGGAATCAAACACTGGCATCACAGAGGGAGGACGAAGTATAAATGTGTCTCTGTTCAATTTAGCACCTTTGTACGTGTATTTTCAGTCAGTTGTCTAATATTTAGGCAGCTGAAATATGGCTAACTTACCTTCAAAAAACAGCAGCCGTACTGACAACATTAGAAAGGTAGAAAGTGGTCTGGTGGTGCTGACCTAGTAAACACTCTGATTTGTCCTTTACGTTGCTGGGCAGCTGTGCTGGCTGCTGTTACCATAGATAGGACATTCAAAAAGGGGTCATTTTTTCAACTGATTCAAGGGACTGCCTATTTTAGACGGGCCACAATCTGTCATTTAACCACTTCCTTTCCAGGAGGTTGCCCCATCCTCTGCAGTACTGCTGCCCCAGAAGTAGATCAGACCTGGGGGTGGGACTTTGATTTGGGGTTGGCCTGATACTTTGGGCTCTATTTATAAACCCCTGCCTACGACATCAGTGGAAACTCCTTTTTCTTCTTGGAGCTTCTAAATAAAGAAATCCTGAATTTCCTGATTCATTAATGTCCAAGTTGATGATAATTATGAAACAAAGAATTAGAGTAAAAGCTTCGTGCACGTCTTATTTTTCAGAGTTGAGAGATGGGACGTGGCTTGAGCACTAAAAATACCTCATGGGCCGCATTCTGTCGTCAGTGGAGAACCAAACAGTCCTTTAATGAAAGTAGGGTAGCTCCCAAGGCCCAGCCATCCACTGGTGGTGTGATCCATATTTTATTAATAGCGGGATGGTGGAGCACTCTTCTGATTGATACCACGATTTAATAGGAGCTCAGCAGCACAGCTAGGTGGGACTTAGGGCCTCTGGGACTTGCAGGCACATAGAAATCCTTAAAGATCTATTTATTTCCAACCTGGTTAGGGTTGTTTATTTACTAGCCAGACCCAAACTGGTCCACCAGCATTTTCTCTTTAACTTGCGTCAGCTGCTAAGTGGTTTATATTAGATCTACACAAACTAGGATTTGGCCATCGCATCTGAAATATTTATGAGGACAAAAGAGAGAAGCTGAAAAGGGCTGGAAGAAGGAAAGGGAAGGGAAGGAAGGAGGTCGATCTGGGATGTCTGGGAAAAAGAGGACAAATTGATGTGAGAGAGGATTCTAGGACAGCCAATGTGAATAGATAGCAACAGGGAGAGTGGTGCTATTTGAAGAAGCAAAGGAGCATGGGAGTTTGAGTTTGTAGTTTGAGGCAAAGATTGGTTCTAAGTAAAGACGACCTTGTGCAGAAAGAGAGAGAAGTCACATTTAGAAGATAAGACTCAAGTCAACAATAAAACATCTATAACATGTGACAACCACAGAAAAACAAAACAAAACTATACAACAGATCCACATTGAACCTGCGTGACGATGACAGTGACAGCTCATGTGACAGGAGGAGGAATAGGAGGACAGAGAGTTTGGGTTTCAAAAGCCCCTCCATTTCCTCAGCACATAAAAACCACAAAGGGAAGGGGGAAGGGAAGGCAGGGAGTAGGTGAGTGTTTGCGTGAGGTGGAAAGGTTGATGATGGAAGGGGTCCCTGTGCTACTGCTGGAGCTATCTATAGAGGTCCAGCAGTGGAGATGGGATTGATAGATGTGGTCCTTGTAAAGACCTGGTTTTATCTCAACCTTGTGATCTACTCCTTCAGGTTTGCTCAATTAATTTCCCTTGGTTTTTGTTTTAAGCAAGTATTTAGTCAAACTGTTAAGATGTTAATAGGACTAATTTTTATTTTGTGATGCTGCTCTAGAACTGTTGGTTTAGTCATTAGGCTACATTAATATATATATATGTATATATTATTATTATTATTATTATGTGGGCGGGTGTGTGTGTGTGTGTGTGTGTGTGCAGATTCTTTCTTGATGTTAACTACCTCCACTTATAACATAATGACTGTCTTGGTTGCTTATTCTACTTTACTGATGGTTTCTGAGTTGTTCACTTTACTCAGTACGGACCACAGATCCAAAATGAAGCCATTGCGGATGCCTTAAAGTTGTAATACCACTGATGGCTGCAAAACGTACTGGTTTTTATAGACTTACACAGAAAACACCAAGTCAATATTTTTTCCCCTAGGACTCATTCTGGTCTCATCCAATTTATTTGAAACCTATAATTAGTGATCTATCTTTGAATACTTCCTCCATTAATTAGACACCAGGCTTAGCATTAGCTCACCTTTGACCCCTCTGGCTCCTTTAGTTCTGTCTCTTATGGCTGCAAAACAATTGAAAAAGCCTGAATCACCCAGTTGGTGATGTTCATGATTTTTATGTCCCATTGAAGGATTAGTATCTGATAGCACCTGGTGGTCCTTGCTCTCAAATAATAGAAAACAAAAAAAGTTGAGGCAAGTTGAGCTTATACTGTCAGTTGACAAATGGAATGAAATCCATGATAACAGTATGTTCACTGTTTTCTGTGTAGAGGTCTTTGGTATTAACACTCTGTCTTGAGTGACTCAATACCTCTACAGCAACAACATCAGCAAATGTTATCTTAGAAAAGCAGTCAGTGATCAGCAACAAATGACTGGCTTCCTGCACAAAATACACTTTAACCCAAACATGTGCAAATCTTACATTATCCTTTACAGCACATACATTCAGTATATAACTAGTTGCTCATTAGCATACCTATTAGTGGCATATTGGACTTTTTATTAGTTATTGTGAAGCACTTATTAATATAATATTCCACAAAAACAGCTTACTGTATTAAAGTTTTCCCACTATAGCCATCTTCTTATTAAGTAAAGAAATTACATACATAAATGAAGATATTTAATATGCTTTGCTTAATATGGGCCAAATAAGGTGGTAGAAACACAGCGATATTAATTTTTCATTAATAGCACCCATTTTAAGTCTGGCCTGGTTTTAACATTGCAGGTCTCTTCCAGACAGAAGAGCGTCTGCCATAATGTGACTTTTTGCTGTATAAAACATAACCTTATTCAGTGAACAAATGCAACAAAGCAGCTTGTTTCCTGATTTGCTGTAGGTTTAAACATGTCCTCAGCCTCAGTGTGGAAGTATTAAAGAGCTCAGAACTAACTTACGGTGAGGCTAAACTGTAACTGCAGGGAAGGTGAAGGATATGAATGGAGGTTAGGAGAGCAGGGGAGGAGGAGGGGGGTGATGAGGGGCTAAGGCTGAGAGAGCAAGAGGGGAAGAAAAAAGAAAGGAAGAGAGGGAAAAGAGATATATAGAGCGAAAAGGACAAGCATGTATTCACAGTGGCCACAACAGCCTCCAGATGTCGCTCGACTTCATTTGTATTCATATGACTCATGGGAAACCTTGAAGAAATTCTCAACTGTGTTTCAAGTGGCAGCTGGTCTGACACAATGCCCTCAAAATGAAAGATTATTTTATTGAAGAGGTAGAGCTCAGAGAGAAATGCCATTTTTTTTTTTTTTTTAAAAAAAGAGCTTCTGATTCTTTGGACAAAGATGCAAACCTAAGACTGCTGGATCAAACGTAGATATATACAGATCAACGGCACCAACGCTTGTCTGCTTTTGTTTCTAAGAAGCTTCTGACTGGAAGTCAAACTAGACTGATTTTCTGCTCAGCGGCGTTATACAGATGTGTAGACACTACGTGACATGATGGTCAAAAAATATACACGAAACAAGCCAGTTGGTTTAAACTTTTTTTTAAAGTTTATGTTGCTAGATGATCTTCACATTTTTATGATTCCTACTGCATGAAGACACTAACCACCAACATTCACAGTACACAATGTCTCCATATAACATTGACAGTTTAGGGAAGACTTCTAAGAAGAAACAATAGAGTATCACTGCACAAATGAGGTGCCAGTTAATGCAGTAAAAAGTAAAAAAAAAAAAAAAAAAGTGATTTTCCTTAATTCTATTTTTGAGAGTGTCGGTGATAAAACCCTGTGCCTCTTATGCAAACTGTTATAATAACAACTTCTTAATAATGTAAGTGATTTTCATACATTGGTTGAATATGTGCTCAGCTGTTAACTTGAATCAACCAGCCCCTTCTTTTTCACAGTGATAAAGTAAGGACTTCTTCTGTGGCTTCATGTCTGAGTCATGATACAGGTCAGTTTAATAAAGAGCAGCAGCTGCTGGAGGCCGTTCTGGTAATATTTTACATGAGCAGCTTTAAGTGTGGATAAAATAAGAGTCGGAGCGACACACACCTCTGCTGAGCCCATCAGGACCTCGGAGGATCCGGCACTCCTCGATCTGTCCGAAAGCAGAAAACATGACTCGGATGTCGTTCTCGTTGCACTTCTTTGACACCATGCCGATGAACAACTTCCTGTCTTCCACCGCTGCAGAACAAATGAGGAGAATGAATCAACTATATAGTATACATTTTGTTATAAATGTAGCATCTGTTGCATCATTTTTCATATTAAAAACATTTAAATTATGTTAATTGTAATTTTGAGGTGGTACACAAATAAATCGTTCCCAGACTTCTTCTTTCCTTCAATCACAGGACCCTTTAACTCAGTTACCAACAGCTTTACTCTGTTTCAATGTTTAAGTTTAGGCACAGAAAGAGGAATGTTCTGTGTCCTCGCACCACATTCAAGACACAGATAATTTTAAAAAAATATAATGCAGAAGACATTATGTTTATTATATTAAAGTAATTAATTGCAGCATAATTTCTGTGAGACAGGAGTTGAATTGTCTATTTATTTTATTTGGCTTGCAATTTATTTTTCTGTATTGTTTCAAAGAATCCAGAGGGTAAAAGTTGCTTGATCTAACACACATAATAGATAAGTCGATGAAGGAATAGAAGACAACAAAGACAGACGGAAAAGTATATAAAAAAAGTGAAGAAATGTGAAAAACCTTGGATAAAACAGAACAAAACACCAATCAAAAGCAACAGCGAAAACTCAAAAGGAGCGAAAGAAAGACAAAAGACGGAGGGGAAGAGATGAAGACAGACAGAGTTCATGTATTTCATCATGCCATCTGCGCAGCTCTGATCAATGTCTCATTATCACTTCAACGCTGACTGCTTGCTGAGACTCTCCAGCTTGTCCTCTCTCACCCTCTTCCTCCTCTTCCCTCCCTCATGGTTCCCTCTGTTTCTCCCATGCTGCTGACACAATCCCTCCCTCTCCGGTGCAATCTCTAGGAATGTGAGATCGGCCGCAGGTACCGCTGAGAAACTTGGGCTGATGTTTCGGCTGTGACTGAGCGTGAGGTTAAATGCGAAACGGGCTGAGAGCGAAATCCTGATCGCTCGCAGAAACAATATGTGTGTGTGTTTATGCGTTCCCACCACATTCAATGTAATGCTAATCCAATTCATTTTTAATGAGGAAACTGTCAGCTCTTACCGCGAGGCGAAAGAGATAAGCGGTCTGTTGCACTCTGGGAAATCAATAGCGCACTTGTTTATTTGGCTGTTTGAATTGTTTGTGTGTTTAAAAAACAAACCATCGGGATACGCTGCCAAGATAAGTGTTGTTTCAAAAAGCTTTAACTCCTTTGTACACAGCATGTATGTGTGTGTACGCATCACTCCAGAGGAAGATTACCACAAGTCTAACAGCAATGTAATTAATTTACTCAGCGTCGATAGAAAAGAAAGAGAGGAGATATCGTTCAATTGACTGTTTCTGTTTTTCGGACGAGGCGCAGAGACAGGCGGGCGGGTGATAAGACTCATAAAGCCGGTTCTGGGATGATCTGGAGTCAGCTCTGTATTCTCGGATAAATTAGAGCGGAATTGGCTTCACTCTGAGCTTCAGCACATTAAGAGATACCAAAAAAAAAAAAAAAAAAAAAAGCACAATTTACCAATAGTATTATCTCTTTGTTTTACTGTACACCTCTCTGTTGCAGTCTCCTTCTTCCATCTCCTCCACTGACTAAACTAATAAACCTCTGAGCCATTCGTCATTGTTACAGCTGCTCTAACGCTGAGTTTATTAAAGGTCATTACCATTAAGTGGATGGATATGTTACGTATGGTCTACTCTATATTTCACACTTCTAGCTGTGAGTAGGGGCTGCTTTATTAAGTTCCACCACCATTACTTTCATAGTTATGTCTTATAAAGTCGTATTTCGGTGGAGCGGATGATGGTTTTTATAAAGATCACTCCCCTGCCTTGCTGGATACTGTGATTTTATTGTATTCCCCTGTAGTGGACAGTGATGTAGCAGGAGGGTTAAGATTCTACTCTACTGATTGTGTGTCACACAAAGGATTCTTCCTGGAAGTTACAGCAAAGCGCCTGATTTTAATATGAACACAGACGGGGTTACCTGCAGGTATCAGAAAAACACTTTAAAACTTGGGAGACTCCTTTTGAAACTGCCTCGCTCTAAATGCTCAGTTCACCCACTCATGGCTTTATAGAACCCATTTTACATTCAGCTCAATTACTCTGCTTTTAGGGTCACTTCACCCAAATTGCAAAACCACAAATTTTCTCCCATGGTGGCATCTGGCCATGCAAATAGTTTCAGGTTTATTTACTGAGATTTTCAGATATCCACGACTGAAAGTTGTCCCGCTTTGCTACCTCGGATAATCCACTGACACTTTCCACTGAGAAATATGCTTCGTGAAAAGTAAAAAGGCTCTCTGTGGCTGGGATGACTGGGAGGCTGCAGTGTTTTGGAGCACGGGTCTTGGAACATTAAATTCATAGATAATTGCTGAATTGGCCCACCAGGCACCTGGGGGCCAATATGAACAGATGGAAGCAACATGCGGTTCAGTCATGTTACAACAGACAGCCTTCTCAAAATGATTGTAGGCTGTTTTCATTTCATAGGACTGACCTCCTTTTACATTACTACATGAGTTACCATGAGTTACCAAAATTGATACATTTGTCAAATTGCTGTCAAAAACAAAATAGTCCACACCTATAACACATACATACAGTAGCATCAGTGTGATAAAATATGTCAGTATATATATATATATTTTTTTTTTAGATAAAAATACCTTTAACTTTTCAGAGTCCAGAGTTGTACTAAAAATAAATATTGTTGACAAATTTAGCTTTGTTTAATTTGAGTTGTTGACTTCATTGTTATATTTAACTTAAAATCTTTGAATGGCCTTGCCACCTCCTACCCATCTGTTCCACCCCTACGCCCCCCTCTCATGCTCTCAGGTCAGCACATTGGCTGTAGCTAAAAAGAAGATTTGTGGGGACTTTGTCTTTTCTGTTGTTTTCATTGGTTTTTAATCAATGAGTGAGATGGTTTTTTTTTATTTTTTTTATTTTTGTTTTTTATTTTTTTTAGATTTCCTATGTTGTTTTTACCAGATTTGAGTTTGTGTTTGTTTGATGATAGTTGTATTTTGTTGTTCTTAGCCCACTTTGTATCTACTGTTATTACTGTTTTACTTATTTATTCCTTTGTTTTATGATTTGTGTATGTCACTTTTGCCAGCTGTAAAGTTTTTAAAGTACTTGTCAGTATGGAATGGTATGGTTTGTACATGAGGACATACCCCTGGACTGAAAGAACATGAATAATCCTCGATACATGTCTTAACTTTATGATGAATTGTTCTTTAGTGCGCATGGTTTCCATAATAATAGCAGAGTAATACATTTATGACTTTATAAACATTGTGTGTGTGTGTGTGTGTGTGTGTGGGGGGGGGGGGGTCGATCATCATTAAAAAAAGCAAATAAGCAGAATAAAGAACCGATAAAGAAAATGTTATAGTTTAAGGATGCAATACCAAGTCACAATAAATAAGTTAAACATCATTTTAACATTTAGAATTGATTAATATTTTGATGAATTGTCATTGACTTCCTGAAGTACAAATGGAATGTGATTAACTTAGAAATGAAAATAAGTTAGCTCAGGTGTGTGCTATTGTCATAGACAAGGGAAGGAAAAGGAAGTCTTTTCATGGGATCTGAGGACAATGAGGAACCCAGAATAGCTCTTTAAATGCGACCTGATGCTTCCTGTCGTATACTGTCCAGGAGGTTCCTCGTTAGAATAAAATGGAATAGAGGCCGAGGCTCGGTATAGGAAATCAATTCAGAACTAGATCTGCAATATGTAGTATGAAAGTGGGGTGATTTGAGGACAGAGTGTGTCAGAGTGAGTGTGTATGAGTCAAACACATTAAGGTGTATGTGTGAGAGTGCATACAGCATGTTTATATGAGCAAGCTGCCACGGGGGATAGAGACTGGTTCACCATGAGGCCAAAACGATTCAACTTTCACCGACCTCCTTCTGAAGTACCTTAATAATTCATCACACATATAAAATATATTGATATATATCAGCTTTTCCTCTGTCTCTCTTTCTTTCTTTGCTCCTCTCTCTCAATCCCTTCTGCCCGTCGAGTGGTGATCAAACACACAGTTGAGAAAAAGTGCCTATTACCAAAACCAATTCAAAGAGGCTACTGATAAGCATGTGTGTATTTGTGTGTGGACACTTACCATTAGATTTCTCACTATCTGCAGGTTTCATTTGAATAGGGTGGTGCATCTATGGAGACAAAAAACAACAAAAGGGATTAAATAACAAACTTACATATGCATAAACCCAGCACTATTTTAATGAATCTCTAACACAGATAAACTTCACATTTAAACATTTTTTAAAAAGGCTTAAATATTTATGTATTCATGCCCCTTTACATTTCACTATTAAATTTAGCAGCAGGTTTGTTGCAAGTCTTTGCCGGACATGTACAAATCTGCTTTCTTTCAACATTTGTTGTTTGTGAGTGACATAGGAGTTCTGCATTCACAGCAATCACAATCACTCTTGATCAGTTAAACAAATAACCGAAGCAGGCTCTGCCCTCTCAAAGTGTAAATCGCAAAATAAAAGTGAGGAGAAGAAGAAAAACACCAGGAAAGATTTGTCGCCCAACACTAGGCAACAGAACTAATTTGTACAATCCTTTAAATTGGTGCCTATGTGATGAATCTTAATGCAACTCCTTTGAATATCTTTGCCAGTTCCTCAATTCCAAATACAGCTATGTGACCTGAAGAAAATAATTGCATTTCTTTCTACAGTTGCAATAAATAAAAAAAATTCCTTGTTCCTCCAATTAGTGTGCATTGCTCCTATACTGTTGTTAATGATAGTACAGCACTTAGACATTTGTTGGTTAAAAGAAAAACAAACAAATAAAAAAAAGAAAAAGACTGTAGGATGAAGAACAGCATCAGGCCCAAAAGTCTAGAAGAAAGAACAAAAATATGGAGAGGAATATCAAAAAGGAAGGAAAGCCACGAAAGAGACCATAAGAAAAAGAAAAAGACAAATCAGAAGAGGAACATCAGCAGAAGTCGATCTGTATTCTTGGTACATTGTGTATTTTTCAGATTAGACATAGAAGGAGAGATTGCATGTTAATACCAGGTGGTAAATGGGGTCTAATGCTTGCATTTACACTTGTCTTTTTCATTACGGAGTATCTCTCTGATGTGCCCAAGAAGCAGTTTAATGGAACTGGTTGATGGATGTTTTTTAAAAGGTGCTGGGTCTTCTTTTAAGGAAAACAAGCAAACACTTCACAGATGAGAAGGCTTTGTCGCCTCCTCCTCTCTCACCCTCTGTCCCTATTTTATTCTCTCCATCTCTCTTACTTTTATGGGAGATTATGTGGCTGTTTGATCTGCAGAGAGACGAATGACAGTGATTCTCCAAATCTAGCCCAGTATCAATCACACTCAGAGTCAAATACCAGCTGTGCGTGTGTGTGCGTGTGTGCATAAGTGTGTGCATGTGTCCGTATGAGTGTGTATGTGCCCTGTCTTACCCATAACGCCCCTGGGCTCAGTCACGCTGTGACAGAAGGCTTTGATCTTCCAATTCTATCACACACCTTTATCCTGACTCTCTCCCTCTTGCACTCTTCCTTATCATCCTCACTCTGCTTTTTTCTCCCTTCCAGACCGATCCTAGACACACGCCTAGTCTGTCCATTGATTATTTCCTAAACCTGCCTGATGGGGGCAGTCAAAGGTGGAGCAAGAGCACTTTGTTAAAACTGAAAGAACACAAGGTGAATAACACACCTCGTACACCCAGCTGATGTAGCGTCACCCCATGAATGAACTGACTCCTTTAAACCATTCATAAATAATAAATCAATCTAATCAAAGACAAACTAGAAAATAATGTGTGCAGTATTTCAGTAACAAAGCTTTTGTTTGATATTTGTAGTCACGTTTGGTCATGAAAGAAATAAGCAAGAGAGAATGAACCGAGAAAGGAAAAAAAGGAGATAAAGTAATGAATGAACCAATAACAATCAGTTTACCAGAAAAAAAAATGTTGTCATTGTATACTTCCACAAACCACATGTAATTTGTATGATTCTGCACCAAAATGCATTTCCAATGAAAATCCCAATTCTTGAAAGGCATACCAATAAAACAGAGTATTTAAACCAATCTACAACATAATATTACTGAATAAATTCAGTTTGTTTGTTTTTTTTAGACTTTGACTGTATTATATCAAATCCTGATGAAGAAACCCACCGGGACTTACAGCATGTAAGCAAATAACTCAGGTCCTTCCACTGGATAATTACTGCATATATTAATACGTTTCAGCTAGTTACTAAACCATAACTAATGCACCGAATCGCTTCCAATTTCTAAAACAACATAATTTGTGGTCATGCAAGAGATGTTACTTATATTATTTAGCTGCAGCGAAAAGCTGAAAGAAATCATCTTCATCATCATCATCATCGAGATGCTGAAACTGGGTTAAGGAGTGGTGGATGAAGTGATTACCCATCATGCCTAGTGCCTACAGTACAAGCTTGTGGGGGCAGTGTTATAATCTGGGGTTGATTCAGTTGATCAGTTTTAGGTTCGGTAACATTATATGAGGTAATCTGAACCTCAATATAATGACTGACCAGGTTTGAACATATACAAAAGAAAAGAAAAGAAAATCTATTGATGGAAATAGCTGATGAGACATTGCATAAGCTTTGCCAAGGAATTATTATGACCAGGTGGTACTTGTGGCTCACAATGCATCAGAAATATATTAAAGTGTCATTTCACATGAGTAAGTAAGAAATCTAAAGGAGGCGTAAAACCCAAACCAAAAAACAAGATGGAGGAAAATGAAGAAATAAATAGAAAGGAAATAAGAGAAACAAATGGGGGGGGGGGAACGACAATGAACAAGAGGAATACCATAGGGGAATAAGGGTCATAGATGCCTGGACAGACAGGAATAGTTGCTACCCCTTGGGGCTGTGGTCTCACTACAGTATCAATGACACAAGGACAGATACAGGGACATGGATGAAGTGTGTGTGTGTGTGCGTGTGTGTGTGTGTGCATGTGTGTGTGTGTGATGTGGGCTAAAGCCACATCAAAAGAAGGAAAGTCATGTCAAAGCAAACCTGGAAGTCACATCAAGTCAGTTCTTGTTAATCCATTTCAAAGTCTGTCCTCCAAAGGCAAAAAACAAAAAACAAAAAACAAAAAACAAAAACAAAAAACAAAAGCCATGACAGCATCCGTCACTCGGCCGTCATTCACTCTTGAAGAACACTGCCAAAAGCTGCCACATGCACACACACCCACACTCATATTATATACAAACACAAACAGCACATATGCACATTCTCACAGGTACAAAAACTCTGTCTGATTTTCAGGCGCCTCCACCTCAGGTCTGTCTACCCAGAATACCCTGCGGGCGGTGGTGCTGTTGACATGTTTGATCTTGGTAAGCTCCCGCTGAGACCCACAAAGCAAGACTCTCCTCCACTATCCCACAATTCCACAGTTCTGTTTCTTCTTGCCTGGCAGGTCCACAGTCGCAGTCTGCCATTCATTATGTGCTCAGCAGGAACCCGGCAAAACGACTAAGTCCTCGCCGCGCTCAGGCTCATAAAAGTACAGAGAACCAAAAACGGCCCCACGTAAAGCCATGTGTACAGCCGGCCCGACGCTGGGCTGGCATTTAGCTTACAAATGTATCTGTCTACCTACAAATATGTGACACATTAATAAAACAACAGCCATTAAGTGTCTTCATAAGATGCTGGTCCACCATGTGACTTCAGAGCAGTTTGAGTTCACCTTTGTATTAATTCTACATGTCTGTGGGCTCTCCCTCCCTCCTGTAGTCCTTTAGTTGAGTCAAGATCTAGCAACTGAAGGCTATAGCATCATTCTGTTGGTTGAAGCCATTCATGGCCCAATGCCATTGATACAGAAATCCTCTGTTCTCATGTTCTCTGAACATGCTCCATAGTTCAGGGCATTCTGACAAAAAAACGATTATTATCATTATCATTATCGTAACTGTTATTTAACCAGGAAAAAAGTTCATTGAGATTAAAAATCTCTTTTTCAAGAGTGTCCTGGCCAAGACAGCAGCAGAAATGACACAAAGTAGAAATCACAGCCATACATCCACACCAAAGATATACATAAGTCATGATAGAAGTCAGTTCTAAAACTATACACAGAACTACATACACCAAACTAAGAACATCATCATTGATGTAAAAACATACTAAAAGTATACAACAATGTTCCTTAAATACGTCTCAAAGCAGAACCAATTTAAGCAAAATAAGTGTGTTTATAACCTACGGTGGTGCAGTGGATGGCACTCGTGCCTCACAGCAAGAAGCAAGGAGGTCCTGGGTTCGATTTCAACACCAGTGGGATGTTTCTGTGTGGAGTTTGCATGTTCTCCCATGTCTGCGTGGGTTCTCTACAGGCACTCTGGCTTCCTCCCACCAACCAAACACATGCACTGATAGGTTAATCAGTTAATCTAAATCACCCATAGGTGTGAATGGGACAGTGACAGAGAGAGTTTGTCTGTATATGTTCAGCCCTGTGATGAACTGGTCACATGTCCAGGGTGTACCCCACCTTTGTCCATAAGTAGCTGGGATGGGCTCCAGTGACCTCTGTGACCCTAGTGAGAGTGGATTCAGTAAATGAATGAATAACCTAAGGTAGGTGTATTTTGGGAATCAAAACATTGCAGGGTCTGAAATGGGGAGAAAAAATAAGCTGAGATAATGATATCAATAAATATATGTTTAATAAGTGCACAAATTTAATTGTGTGTGATTAATCAAATTCAAATACATTTCCAAGATTTTGCTGTCTAATAATAATTATAGCCAAACAAACTTCAGTACTATGGTCCTGACGGTTTGTGCACCACTGAACCCTTAGAGGTGTGTTCATGTTTGAAACAAAGGTTTTATTCAAGTTATTCAATTGTACCAGTTTCCCCCACCCCTTTATTTCCCATAATTTCCGTCCTGTACCTGTTTATCTCCTACATCCTGTGCCACAGTTGACTGTTCCTTCTGTCTCCAGAAAAAGTCCTGTTTAGCTGCTTCCTCTGCACTCTATTATAAAATCACTCATATTTTTTTGGTAAATCTATAATTGAAGAGGTCCTCATAAGCCACTCTAAGGAGCTCAATGACAAATAATCAAAACACGATTTGCAAAATATGAAAACTATGCTTCATGTTTTGCAGGGTGGCTGTATTGTTACTGACACAAAGTTAAATTGAATGTAAATTGCTGATGTTTGATTATTATGATGTAAGTTTGTTTGTGATTTAAGGGGCTTATTATGTGCTTGTAACGTAGCCACACTGCACTTGAAATAAAGTGTCACCATTTGTTTTTAATCATTTTTGGAGCACTTGAATTGCCTTATTACAAACTGCATAGCTCAGTTCTGATTGACTGAGTCACAGTATGCTCTGCTCTAAAATACATGATAAATACACACCTTTGAAAATCGATTAACATTTAATTTACATATTAATGTGCAAACTGAAAATCACTACTCTAACCACTAATAATGGCTGTGGTGCTGTGCTTGAAAACTATTGTCTGCTACTCAGCAATAACCGCAAAGCCATAGGTTACCTTCAGGAACCTGGAATAAAATTTGGATTTTGTGTATTTTTCTGTCAGATATGGGGAGCATTCATTTAGTTTTAAACTACCAGTGAAAAATGATGTGTCTATCAGTGCTAGTTTTGTAGTTACTTGGAGTGGGGTGGATGTGACTTCAGTGTCAGTTTTATTATTCCAGTGAATAGGAACAGCTCTTTAAAAGGGAATGAAAAATGGCTGTAAATACCAGTCACAATGTACAACAGGGCATTTTAGACCTTATGAAGAACTTATGCTCTCTGTTACAGATTGTCGTCTGAAACAGCAAGAAATCTATAGATATTGTCATGTTATGTGACGTGTGACCCCCCCACCCCCCTTCAGAACAATAACTGCCTTCATTCATGAGAAAATGAAGATGCATGTCAAAAAGTGCTGATGAATACAGACCAACATACTGACTTTCTAGAAGGACCAAACTATGGTAGAGAGACCTACATTATGTAGAAATGCTCAAACTGAAATGTGCAGTGGAGTCATGCAGGGGTGCCGCTGGCAACTGTGGGATATATGAAAGGTAAACGTTGTGTACCCTTCATAAATTTCATTGTCTTATTGATTTATCGGCGCGTGGTGGGGGTCCTTACGCTGGTGTAAAACATTACTGAAACGTAACATTCTTTCATCATCCAACTCTAGACTTCTATGCCTCTGTTATAGAACAGCTCTTACACAACATTTTCACTGGACCCCTCCACTGCTCTATGGGCCCCCCCACAAATGCTGGGCTCCATGGATTTGCCACGTTTACCCCCCTTTTACGACACCCTGGCCTTCATTGTTGTTATATATTGTTATTGTTGTAATAACAGCAACAACAATAATAATAATAGTAATAGTAAACATGTAATGTATTGTATTCCCATTCAGTGACATATATTCATGTTATTTTATTTTAAAAATGCACCTAATAGTGTTAGCGTTAGTAAACAGGATATGACAAAATGAAAGGAGCATTTACACGACATTAAAAGAGATTTATCTACAGTTGAACATTGTTGGAGACGTTTAGTCATTAAGTAGAGACTATATTTAATACTGTATTTTAATGTGAAAATGTTATATATTACAGCTGGTGGAGTGCAGTAATGAAAAGAAGCTACCTACAGTTCTATGTGGGTTTTATGTGAGGCAAGACTATATAGTAAATGTGAAAAAACAAAATAAATAAAAACAACAAAATGATCTAAAGGAGTCCATTAAGCTCTGTAATGCAGCAGTGTTTGTTTTTCTCACTTTCTCTCTCCTTTCCAGTTGGCGTTAGATTTATTATGACATAAATAGCTTTCATTTTATATTTTAAAGGAGTGGCTAAGCTGGATCATTTTACTCAACATGTAACAGTCACCAGCACATTTTTTGGTCAGAAAAGTGAAACCATCAGATCCACATTACATTAAAGGGATCACAGGGTAGTAGACAGTCCAGATGGTTCTGGGACTGTCTCGCTCTTTTTTCCAGGCTGATGAGAGGTGTCTATCTGACAGACTAGCTGATGAAATGTCACCCACCAACCCCCCTGTTTTCTCTGGGCTTTTTATCTTTATATCCTCATCATGTACAGACATACCCAACTACCTGGCTGCCATTCAGGCACTCTATGGGCTAACCCCCCCACCCCTTTGGCTGACCATTAAATAGTTCCTCGTGGTGCATCATGAACAGGAAACCCTACACTTCCTAAATGTTAACTGCTGCTCTCTGGTCAGCGTCATCCCCTGTCATCCTGTCTCACTTGCCAAGGTCTTCCGAGAATGCCCCAGTGCTTAAAAAGTCAGAGGTCGACTTGTCCTGCGGCTACAGGGCTAACTTGAGGTTCAAGGTGGAAACAGGACAAGTCTGTATATGGGTGTGTATGTGTATGTGTGTGTGCCCTTTGCCAGCAGTTGGCACCTTCAAAGCAACAGCCAAATTCACATGACCAGAGTGTGTGCCAAAAACAGAGGAGTGTATAGTACCAAACATCTCTCTCTGTCTGTGTTTGTGCTCACACACACACACACACACACACACACACACACACACACACACACACACACACACACACACACACACACACACACTCACAGCCTTCCTCCTCCCTCCTCTTTCAAGGTGTGACGGTGAGCTGCTGGGTGAAAGTCAGACAGATGGCCCTCACAGTTGGGATCCAATATTGGTGACCGAAATTGTATGAACACACACACATGCACGCGCGCACGCGCACACACACACACACATACACATACACATACAAGTACGTACTGTAATAGCCACAGATCAGAAAGTTACTACTGCACACACATGACCTCCAGACGGTAATCATCACCGGTGTTTATTAAAGATACCTCAGGCAAATTCAGAAAATTAGAAAATACAAATTAATAGAAATATAAGGTTCATGGATCCTGTGCTCTTCCATTTGGAAAGATAAACAGAATGAACACACAATTACATGTTTTTTAACCTTTACTGACCCACTAGTCCGAAAGAATCTGTCAGAGCATACAAAACCCTGTCAAACTCATCCAAGGCAACATCTTTGTTTTAGGCTGAATGTGAGTTATTTAAGTCGATGTTACACTCTGTATTACGTACATTAAAACCATTGAGTTATAACACTAATTAAACCTCTGCTTGCTCACATTTATTCACACAAACTTAGCATCCAAAACACTACTAGCCCTGGTTCATGTGATAAGCAGGAACACACTTGAGTTTGAATCCTGTTAACGCCACTTAAACAGAGGGTAATTTTCTTCAGATTGCATTTGGACTCGACTTGACAGCATTTATATTTTCTTGTAATTGAAAAGAAAGAGCAGCGAAGCCCTAATAAACTCAGACATTTCAAATCAACGGACTAAATCATTCTTTGAGCAACTGCTGCGACTTATTGAACTCGTTGAACGTATTCTCCTATGCTAAGTCATTAGCAGAATTCCAGATCTTAGACCAGAAGTGATCTTAACAGAATATACTTGCTTCATGCTACTGTTTATGTTAATGTTCTGTTAATTAATTAATTAATTAATTTACAGTATCGGTATCTGTATTGATTTGTAGCATTAATTTTTGCTATTTTCCTTGCTATTTTAAAGAATGTTTTTCTATGCAACTGAGATATTTAAGTAATTTCCCTTGTTGATCAATAAAGGATAAGTCTAATGTCTTATGCACAGGTTGGTACGATAGTGATTTAATTTCAGCCTGTTTAAGCATCCGTCCACACTGACATAGAGTTTTCTGCTGTTGAAGAAATGATGATGAACACGAAGAACATCAGAAAACTGTGGTCCAGCTTTTGTGCTCATGAAAACATGATTGACTCGACAAATAGGTCACCACAGTCATGGTAACTGATGAAAACACTGCAACTGTATGTAAAGGATAATATCAATATGTTTAGGAATTAGGGTTGTCCAAATTAAAGAGTTAATGCAGATTAATCCATCATCATGATTAATCATGATTAAACAGTGACTTCAAGTTGTTTTGTTGAAACTGTTGAATGTAGGCTATTTAATAAACATGTTAGGTGCATATATAGTCCCTTCTTTCTTGAGTCTGTCTGCTCATGCAACATGAAACACCATTAATACAGATTAAAAATTAATATTTAATCATGATTAACTGAAATTAATCTACATCTGTGATTAATTTCGCTAAAAATTGTAATTATTTGATATTGTCAAAATTGTAAAAGAAGAAATTTAAAAGTAAAAAAGTAAAAATTATCTAAAAATGCAGTGTTTGAGGCTTTTCTATTGTCCTTGTCTGACCAAGACAAGGACAATAGAAAAGCCTCACACACAGCCTAATGCCGCGTTTCCACTCCATGGTATGGGCTCTACTCTACTTGACCCTACACAGCTCTTTCGCGTTTCCATTCATGAAAAAGGACCCTGGAATCTGGGACTCGATACTAATTTTTTAGTACCGCCTAAGCCGAGGTTCCAAAATGTTGGGACCGACACCAAAATGTCTCGACACTGCAGACAGCTGATTGGTCAGACAGTTTTCTCTGTGACCTGTGATTTACAAATATCAGATGCGAAAGTAGACAGTAAATAGCGAAACATTAATCCACATGATGACAGAACAAAACTACACCATGGATGGTCACATAGATTCAGTGTTTGGTGGCGGATGTAAAAATCCAGACGAGAAAATACGCAACGAGTGACTTTTCGGCAACTCGGACGACATGGAAGTAACGCACCGTAGAGTAACGAGTCGAGCTGAGACGAGCCGGTCCCATGTAAATGGAAAAGCACCCCAGGAATAACAAGTAGATTAGAGCCGTGTAGAGTCAAGTAGAGTAGAGCCAGTACTATGTAGTGGAAAAGCACCATAAGCTGCCAGAAATAGGAGAAAACTGTAGTGAAATTTGGTTTGGTTGTAATTTCTTCTACTTCCACCACACTTGGTAACTCCTGCATACGATCCTCTCCGTATCACCATTGTACCTCATCCGTATAATGCTTTTCAGATATATTAAATTTATGTATATTGACATAAATAAAATGTTCAAGAGCAAGTAACCTCTACAATATTATCTCAACTGAGTGTATAGACACACTCGACACATTACAAACAGCCTGTCTGCTTCCTCACGTCACTCTGACAAACACCTTGATACAAATTAACTGTGACTTTAATTCTCCCTCTCCTTTCAGCAAACAAACGACTATAAATCAAATTGTCCTTTACAATATCCCTTGTCTTAGTGCTGCTTAGTGCACAGTTAGCCTACATTATCCCCACTTCATTTAGCTCTGTAAACAATTAACCCAGCGTGCGTGTGTGAGCAGAATGATTGAGGGATTTGGCATTAGCTATGCTGTGTCGCGTCTCCACACTAACTACTCTAAGTGTTTAACATAGTTAGCCTGCATTTATACCCCCCCACTCCCCTCTTCTTTTCATTCCCCTCCTCCCCCCGACAAATCAATATGCTTAAACGCTGCCACCAACTCAGACAGAAAAGAGGGGTTAGGGAAGTTAATTTGAAACAAGCGATTAATATTTCTTTAGTTAAATAAAGTGCACACACTCACATGTACAAACACGCACGCACACACACACACACACACACACACAGTGAAGGTCTGTGCATCGATGAGGTTCGCCTTCCTTCAGTTGTGTTTGCGATAGCATTTGGGTTTCACTACAGCAATTACAGCCTTTAATTGAATTGATTTCGATAATGAGCCTCTGTAATGACACCGCTGAGGGAATGGTTGTTTGTATATGTGTGCGGTGTTTGCAGTGAATGAGCTACTGTTGTTTCTCTGGACTTAAATGATGTGTGAGGAGCCAAGCAGGATTTAAAGATGAGGACACACAAACACACATTTAAAACACACGTGCGAGCTGCTCTAATCGCCGTCTACTGGCCAGCTGTCTCCATTCAGCCTTTTTATAAACCACTTGTCCGTGGTCTAACCTTTCAGCTTGTTGCATAATATCCTCCAGGCTATAACACATGAATGTTTGATGACGCACGGCTTAGTACATGATAAATTTAATATCCTGCACTGCCATATTTCCGCTGTTTCGGGCTTAGCACCACCTACCACTACTTCCCAGGTCCTTAGGTGATTACGGCGATCAGGTTTCACAGAGGCTCATCTGCGGTGTAACAAGCTGCTGAAAACTGAAGTTGTAGTGCAGAGGACGTCCAGACCGTCTCCCGCAGCCGGTTTGAGTTACCTCATCTCTTTTTCCTGCCAAGGAACTCCTCTTAAGTGCTGCATGGAAAGCTATTGTGATAGAGCAGCGATATGTGTGATAGACTCACACCTGAACAAACAAAACACATCGTCCAACTGTCAGACTGTGGACACGAGGCATTCCTCTCCTTTTGCTGCGCTGCTATCAGGCACTCTGTCAGGAGCACACACTTGTGCACACACACACTAAGTACAAGTTAGCTGATAAATGATCTGGCGCTGTCCTTTTATTAAAAAAGAATATGTCTTGCTGGTCTCAGCTATGATGGATCTGTTTGATTATGTACAGTAGTCCGTCATGGACTGATTAATGGATGCTGAATCAGACTTCGCTTCATCTCAGGTTGTCCCATCCCAGGGTGGCTGAGTCACTGCTGCTGGAGATGCAGTTTTAACCTTAACACACACACACACACACACACACACACACACACACACACACTTAGGGAAAACCATTT
>JAPSES010000120.1:13038284-13049742 GCA_029822895.1 Maxillicosta whitleyi | reverse complement strand
ACACACACACACACACACACACACACACACACACACACACACACACACACCCTATCTCCCACCCCTGTACCTCTCCCTTACCTCCATCTCCCCTCCCCTATGTCTTACTGTCAGAATGAAATATCCTTGAGAGAAACTGTGAATCAAAGGGCTTTTCATCCTTTTTCACAAAGAGAGGGAGAGATGGAGAAAGAGAAAGGTAGAAGGAGAGATTCAACAGGACAAAAGACAGAAAGAGAGAGAGAGACTGAGGGTAAGATGAAGGAAGAGAGTGGGAGAGAAAAGACAGAAAATGAGGATAAAGGACTGAACTTCTTCAAGCTGGAGGGCACTCCAGAGGACACGTCCTAGATTAGCTTTCACTCCTCCCTTCATCCTTCCATCTCCACCCTTGTTTCCTTTTCCCTCCACCCAGCTTCAGACAGAGAGCGGCGGCCTCGGGGCCCACTTGGCGGGCATAAGGGGTTGGAGAGAAAAGGGGGCAGACACCGGGCATTTAGACATCTGTCAGCCACTAATGAAAGAGTTCAATTTAGTGGAAAATCTCAAACAACCTTGTCTGACAGGCAGGCTGACAGGCTTTAACTCGCTGCATGTTGTTGTTAGCGTGTGTCTCAGTGTGTGTGTGTGTGTTGAATATGTGTGGAGAGTGGGTGATTCTTTGAGTGGGCCAGGAGGGGGAAATAAAAAAAGGAAAAGAAAAAAGGTGAAAGTGAAAAACACAGCGATGTAATGTAATAAAGCCAGACTGTGCTGGGGCATATGCTTGTGTGCACATAAAAGTGTGTGTTTGCATGTGTGTGTGTTGAAGACTCATGCAGGGGTGCGGATCAGTCCATGCAGCAGGGGTTTGGTCTTATGGCTTTAAATCGCTCCAGGGGTACAGAGCATGTTTTTCCACGATAGATGGGTTATAGCAGGGGTGATGTGATATGTGTGTGTGTGTGTGTGTGTGTGTGTGTAAAATAGCGTATTTGGACCATACTAGTGCTATTAGAGAGTTGGTGAGATGAGCTCACGGCTCTCCAGGCAACACATGCACATGCTGATCGACACACACATTGTCTCCGCCCCCCAGCAGCTTCATTAGCAGGTCATTAGAAACAACTTCAGTAAAAGCTGTTGCTCTTTGACAAACATTATTGCTTATTTGGATTCACAAAATCTGTCCAGAGAAGCAACACGGTAAGTGAGGCTGCCCAGAGGTGAGTCATATACAACTTTGACTTTATCTCCGCCAAGGAGGTAATGTTTTTGCCAGGGTTTGTTATCCCGCGAAAAGTGGGATATTGCAATCACCTCTGTGTGTTTGTTTGTTTGTTAGCAGGATTAAACAAAAAATATTCAGCGGATTTTGATGAAATTTAGTGAGCAGAGAGATAATGTCCACAGGAAGAACTGATTTAAATTTGGGAGTGATTCAGATTCAAATCCGGATCTCAGATCCGGATCAGAGTTCATGTGGATCAATGGCTGGGTTACAATCCAGGATAATGGAGGGTCCCAGGGCTAAGTGGCTTTCGAACATAGATTTCAGTGATATTGACAGAGAAAGACAATAAAAACACTTAATTTTTGAAAACGGATATATAGCGTTTTGGAAAAGAGCTCTTCATTTGATCCAGTATCTGTGGTGTAAGTCATGACAGTTTTATTCTTGTTTCCAGCAGCAAGAGGATATCAAAACCCACATGCAAAGTTTTTTGCACAATTTTGAGCTGAACTGACAGGTTGTGCTACTTACTAACGTTTACTCTTCACTAGGCTTGATGTTCACATGTGTGAGTAAATTTAACCGTTATGGCACAAAAATTTTAGATTTCAAAAACACTGTAATAGCTGTTGGTACAAGATAAGAAAATGAGTGTCTTTTTAGAGGTTCAACTCAAAGTCCAAATGTGCAGAAGAAATAAATGATTTCAGAGTTGTCATCAGTGAGCCTGATTTAGTCAAGATCAGGTACTTTTCCTTCAGTAGCAGATGGAAAGGTGTTTCTCGCTGTCCAGTGTAAGATTTGTTAACATCCAGATGTCGTTACTGGACTACACTTCAATATGTTTGTGGACAGGAAAAGATTTACACTTTCATACTTTTCTTGCATGTCAAAAGGTGCATTTAAATGCACATTTCATACATTAGTGATGAAGAAAGAAAAGCTTTAAATGTAAGCCACAAAACTAAAGCCATCAACTTATGACCTTGTGCAGAATGAAACAACAAGGCGCCTGTTGATCGTATTTCTAGTGACCCTGAATTCAAGAGCATGGACACACTCAAACAACTGCACTATTAGAAAAGTGAGGAACCTTTGTACTTCATGTTAATCCAACATGAAGGCATTCCCTAGTATTGGAGAGTATTTAACCAGGACTATACATATTTACCCAAAGCAATACTAAGATAATAATAAATCCATACTTATATTGAACTTGTGTTGCAGCTTTCTCAAATTTGCATTCACATATGAAGAGTTTTGATGCAGAATAAGGTGTTTTCAGGTAAGTGTCTCATTTTCTGTTGATTCATCACATAAAGGCTCTAAAATACGTACAAATGAGAGTGAAAGATAAAATTCTGTTGCAAGATCATACTATTATTACAGAAAATGTGTTTGTTGTTGCCATTTTGTTTTTATCATCTTGTATGTATCATATTTGACTGCTAATAATGTCTGATCACATTTGTGAACATGAATTATAGTGATTCTAAAGGTCCCATAATGCTTCTGCGGCAGACTGTCGCAGACAGCTTGTCTCAGACAGTTTTCATTTATGGTTGTGCGGGGAGCAATATTGTGAAACCCAGGATGGTATTGCCTTTACCCGCCTTCCTTACCTCTGATTGGATGGAACAGCTCTCCCCTTATTGGTCATCATTTGACAAGGAAGACTCCTTGTAGACTGACACATTAGGCTGGCGAGTCAGACGACAAAAAAAAAAAAAAAAAAGCAGCACAGCCACATAACATTTCTTAAGGTTAGGGTTAGGAGCAATAGGAGGAGAGCTGTTCCATCCAATCAGAGGTAAGGAAGGCGGGACAAGGCAATACCGTCCTGGGTTTCGCAATATCGTGTGCGGGAGGTGTTGGTGTGTGCTATGTTATTCACCGCCACAAAGCAAGGGGGTGCAAAGTCGCAGTTGAAGGAGTAGTTTGTGCAGTGTTTATCTTCTGGTGGAGCAACAATTGTACAGTTTTGTACAGTCTGGTCGACGAGTTGTACAGGTGTTGGTACTTCCTCACTTCTTCAATGAGACGCTCCTCTTTCTGATCCATCTTTGCAAGTATTTTAAAAATAGCGCTCGCGAATATATATATTTTTTTGGCACTCGCAAAACAGTGGTTACAACGGACCAATCACAGTCCTCTTGTCTGCGACGCTGTCTGCGTCAACTCAGAATTTTTGGAGGTGCGCGCTGACCGTCAGACGCTCCGCGGCATGTCACAGACGATTTGCTGCGTAAGCATAAATTGGGCTTAACTGCTGATGTTATTTCACTGTTCTTTTATTCGGGGTCTCATGTCATCAGTCCTTTTGTCAAAATGCAAAAGGTGTTTAATGTTATTGCTCGAAAATAAATGTACATCCAACTGTGGGTGAACCGGGACAAACCTGCTTCTTCTAAATACTAAAAATTTGGTATTCTTTTGTGAATATCGGTAAAAATGGAAAAGAATGGGCATTAGTAATACAACATATACTCCTTGCTCTGACCTGTGCATACTGTGGAAACAATACTTGACAGACATGTTTGGAGTTGGCATGAATACACACTTTCTGCATGCATAAAACCAAATATGCATATATTTGGTAAAGATGTGCTGTCAGATCGCTGACAAATCTTCAGGAGAATCAGGTGAAGAGTGAGCAAAAGAAGAAGAAGAAGAAGAAGAAGAAAAGATTCATTCTGGGAGGAAGAAGACTCACCACAATTCTTTTTGAGAAATTCAGCACATAAACAACAGACTGTTTTTAAGGTCCAATGTGTACACCTCAGATTCAGAATGAACTCCAGCTATCAACAGAGGGGGTTAGCAGCTCATTATAAAGTAACACCGTTAGTAGTGTTGCATGCAATTAGGCAATGGTTGGCCATCAGGACCAGCAAAGCCTTCTCTGCTGGCCTAAAGAATCATAATCTACATTTACACCCTACATTTTTATCTGTTCCATGAGAATGTGTGAAATTATTTCCAAAAGTATATGCTCTTTATTTCATAGCTTTCCTCTTGGTTTTATATTAGAGTATTCGTCCAATCATATTCCATCCATCGTGTGTTGTTGGGTAAAATAAATCTGCTTTAACTTGCAGCCTCAAATAAAGGGAGATGAACCTGTTTTCAAATTTCACGTTGGTAACACAGGCGTGATGTAGCAGGTATACAATAATGTTGGCATTTTCACTATTTGATTGGATGGTTAAAGCGTAAATAAATCATATATGTGCTAACTTACATGAGCTAAAATATATTGGTTTAGATTTAATATCTGCTTTCTTACAATGGCTGACAGAAAAAATCAACATGGTTTGCAGACATACTACAAATTAAGTGGTAGTTATTGTGAGTGTAATGTATTTTATTAACGTCTTGAAGCTTATGTCATTTGATTAAGTCAATATTGGTGATTCTTGAGTTGATGGACATGGAGCTGTAGTGAAGGGCGACCTGCTGAGTTGTGTTCACTGGGTTTCTTGCTTTAGTAATTCATTCACTCCTGCTATGTGAGATACCTGTCTGTGATGCAAAGCTCTGTACTATATAGTATTGATTACTCATAATATACCATAAATACTACAAAAAACACTGATAGTGATAATGTATTATGGGTAGAAAACACTACATCTCTTGAGGTAAAGTGGTATTATAAGACAGGACTCCGCTATTGGGGACACGGTATAGCATGCTACAGTCAGTATCTTTGCAAAACAAAACAAGAAAAGAGAAAAATAAACAATACAAAACTGTGTTCATATTGTGTTGATAATTTGAGTCTATTGAAACAGAAAAAAATGGACCATTAATGCCCTCCTCAAACAATGGTAATTGTTCAGCTGCTTCTGTCCTAAACCAAGATGGCTGCCAACCAGTGTTGCCAAAACCGGTGCCCTTTTCCACGATTTGGACATCTTCCAGCTTTCCACTCTGATTTCATCTCTCTCCCTATTAGAGCCTTGGGTTTGGAAGGAGAGATAGAGTGAGGGAGGGAAATAGTGCCAATACAAACATTGTTCCGCTGGCTTTTACAAGCCAGGAGAGTGGGGAAGTTAATAAGCAGGTATTGGTTTTTAACTGCGCCTCGTTTATTGCTTTGCCCTCGAGCGTGCTGGAGTGCTCTACTCAACCTTTTTCCTGTCCATCTGCCCATCACCTCTGCTAACCTCTCGCTCCATTTTTCCTTCACTCTGTGTGCTCTGCTCTCTCCTTTTGTCTTGATTCACCTCATTCAGCAATTAATTCACCATCCTCATCATGGGTTGTTTTCCATCTCTAGTTGAATCCTTCGTTCCTGTTGCTTTTGGTTTATTTTTTATTTTAGGCTGAGACACAACCAGTTCAAAAGCCCTATTTCAGAAAGATAACCCTTGTACAAACCAGTTATTGATTTGCCATTATGGCATTATTGATTCACTGTTTTGTAAATATGTCTTTGAATGTGCACTGTACTGTATTCACCAGGCCTCTTAATACAGCATTTTATTAGATTTAAACCATATCTGTTTGTCAATACTGAGGTTTTATTAAAAATCGGATGTCAGCCACTCAGTACTGTCTGGCATAATGAATATGAGCCAACTTTACTACACTGTTGATCAATGTTGTCTGGGTTTCAATGGACAGATTTAATTTTCTCTGCTCTCCTAAGTGTTTCTCTGCTCTCAGTGAACAAAACAGGATTTTGTGGAACATTAAGACCTCCTCTATTCCCAGTAAACATATAGTCTTACCCTTGGTATCTGCACTTTGATATTGTTAAATTGTTATTGCTTTGTTTCATTTATTTTATTCTAGGCTTGGATTTGTTTCTCAGATTACATTTCTGTACAACATGTCTGCTACATGAGTCAAGAGTACCATTTTCACTAAGTGGTGTGTTTTATTGTTTTAACTTCTTTTTTACAAGTCCTAAAAACAGTCCTAGACCCTTAGAAGAAAGTAAAATCTGGATTTATTGGTACCTGACTTCAAAAACCCCAAACATAACAACCAGAAAGGCTTCAGGAGACAGAAGCTGGTGGAGGAAGTAGTGATGACCAGACAGAACAAGGGGAGGGAGGGAGTTATGGTGTAGAAGAAGGCGATTTCATGTTCCTATAATCCTGAAACTGCTGCAGTATGTGTCCTCCCCAGGGCAGTTTCACACCTCCAACAAGGGATAAGTGACTAACTCTCACGACACAGGAAAACAGACCAAATTTAACATACTTATTCCACAAGCAATTAACACGCTGACTCTTTGCAAAACAACAAGCTTGACTCGGAATCAGGAGCCCAAGCACAAATCCTGCATATAGCTCCTGTGGGATTCACAGTATCCACCCTGTCCTGCCCAGGAGGGCTATCCACTGATCCAACTGACAGAACCAAGTGAGTGCAGGCGCTCAACTGATGAGATTCCAGTTAGCCGGTGCAGCCAAGGAAAGAGGTGGGGAAACCGCCAATAGCCTGAGCAGAGGGGATCTGGGGGCCTCTAAATATCCACCCAGGGCTAAAAGAGCAAGAGAGCGAGCAAGCTCCAGCCCACTTTCTATATCGCTCTCCTGGGTTACAGAGGAAACAATGGAGGAGAATGCAACATGCAACGCCACTGCATGTGCACACACCTTTATAGTGAGACTAAGACTCAGATGTGCACACGGAATGACATGCATACTTTGAACCTAGCATTCATTGTGCAAACAGTGTTTCCTAGGATTGTGTTAACCTACCTAAAGCTTTGATGAATATTGTTTCTTATGCTAATTATCTATAGTTTAATCGTGCTACCATAGTGTCATGATGAACTGAAAGCAATGTTTTGTTCATTGTGAAATGGTGTATTTTGCACCTCTGCTTAGACACAAGATGTATATTAACCATAAAGACCCAAACATCCACTGGTGACCAAAATCATCTACTGATGTTTAATACCTGCTGATCAACTAATCCTATCAATACATGTAAATAATTGATCTAAAATGCAGTTTGTCATTTTTTCATGTTCATCAGATAAGAACCATTTGGACATTCAGAGGCTCTGTAGTGAATGTGGAAACAATGTCATCTTCTGCAACATTGTGGACAATGGATGGACACATTTGTTTTATGTTCAGTTAATGATAGATTTTACTTAATTTTTTTTCTGTTTTAACTCCAACTTTAATCTGAGTTTTAATGAAGATCTACATGATCAGTACATTAAATATAGAAAAATACATGATGTTCACTTAAGAGTACAAAATACAGAGGATAATGTTGGAAAATAAAATGTTGGTAAATCACAAATAGAGAAAGAATCAATTGGGAATTGCCACAAAAATAGCACTGGGTCGTTTTGGGTTAAAACAGGATTACTGCATGGTTAGATATTTGCAGCCACTTTACTACATCAGTGGAAGCAAAACACATAACATAATCTAATCCAGGTTAAATGGATTAAACGAAATCAAGTAATTTTATTTAGTCCTGACAGACTCTAAAGAAACACTATAAACTGTAATAGCCTGGCAAGATTAATACATTAAAGAGCCCATGATGCAACCTGTGTAATTCAGTATTTGATGAATGAAGGATGAATGATTACTCTGAAAATAAAATTAAGATCCTCCACCATATAAGGTAATCAGGTCTAGCTCTACATTAAAGTTAGACCACATTTAAACCACAGTCGTACATAATGTTCAGATTTTTCATTTATTGGTTTGCACTTCTCAATTTAAACATTTGCAGCAGATATTACATAATTTGGAGGATTATTTTATCATTCATTAGGTAAATTCCATGGGAAAAATTGCTTCCAAGTCTAGCCAGATACTGTAGGTCAAATAAAATGGATTATGTGACTTGGCCTCATTGGCAGTGCTTAAGGGTAGGTGGATATATTTAGGACTTAAGAACTATCTTTAACAAAAGGTTCAATAGTTGTCAACTAAAGTGTATGATTTTACTCTAAACTAACACTAACAGTCGGCTGCTCACCTGCTCACACAGACACTCATTTGATCACTCACAGGTTTGCAAATGCACTTTGGCAGCAGTACAACACACTGATGTACAGACCAACATACACACACACGCTGGGTCGGGGAGGGGCCGCCTCAGGGTGCTGCTGTAAATATGCGATTAGAGAGAAAGAGAGAAAGTAGGCAGAGGAGAATTGAGGACACACACTCACCCCTGTTAAGGTCTTTATGTTATGCAGTGCATTCTGGGCTTCAAGGGCAGCTTTCCTTGTGTAAAACGTGACAAAACAGCAGCCTGGGGAGAAAGAGACAGAGAGAGAGGATGAGCATAAGGAGCAACAAAGAGTATTTTCTCTATTCATCTGCTTGGCATCACCTGTCGACACTGGCAGACGCTGAGTGAATGTTAAGGACAAAACATCCTAGTGGAGAGGAAACGAACGCTTTTGGATTCCTTTCAACGCTGATGACTTGAGCCTCGAGGAAGTGTGAACTTGCGAAGCAATGCGTGCGCACATACACACACATGCAAAAAGAGGAAGTACAAGGAGGGAGAGGAACAGGAGAGGAGGAAGAAGAAGTTCCCTCTTCATTAAACCATGAGTAACCTCTGAGCAGCTGTTCACTCAAAGAAATACTTGACATTTATTTTTCCTCACTTGCTCAGTCATTGATTTGTTAATCCCTTAACTTATTTTTACCAGCTTGCATTAACTAAATCAAGCACTGCCTTGTGGATTTATTGGTCAAGAAATCCAGAACTCCACCATGAAATGACAGACTGTATTAAACCAGAGCCCTCAGAGGATGGCATACCTACCAGAGCCCCACAGAATCAAAACCTGGTTGATCTTAGCTTAGTTTCACTGACTTCTCTATTAACAGCATAGGAGTTCAGTAGTTTGTTGAGTAGTTTACTCAAAAATATCAAATAAAATGTTTGTTTTTTTTTGGGACATAAAATGATGACAGACAACATACAAAACAGAAAAAGTACCTGCTCAAACATGTATTGGATTACATACGATAAAAGAAAAAAAAGAGAGAGAAAAGAAGTTTGTAGTTACACTACTGAATTTAAAATGACGCAGACACATGGACAGATATTTTGATTACTGTACCACCAAAGTACCAAAATGATGCTACAAGAGAATGAGTCCTGGAAAAAATGGCAATAGTATTTAATAGGGAATTTCACTGGAAGTTGACTTTTGCTGAGCAAATATCAACACACTGTCACACTGTTATTGTTTTTTGTCAATCAGCCTTTAACCTGTTAAGCCCTGGGCCATTTTCCAAATGAAATCATTTCAAAACAAGACAAAACAGTGGATTAACTAATTGCAGAAGCTTCATATAAAACCAAATTATGATGAGAAAAGCAAATGTAAGACATTATTTGCAATCATCGTTTCATAGTGTGTCTTTTGTTTTTTCACTTATTTGTAGTATGTTTATAGTATGTTTAGTGTATAGTAGTTTATAGTATGTGTATGTTGCTACAAGGGTTGCAAAGCATTACCATGGCAACACAGGCAGTAGCTGGCCACAGCACTGGGACAACTGGACTAAAGAGATGAATGGGCTTGTGTAAAATTATAAGATTAGTCAAAACAACAGTGTAGCTGACATCATTTTTTAAGTATTTTCAAGTGTTAAGTGTTTCATCAGTGTTAGTCAAGTAAGTCTCAAGTCTTAAAAAGTGTGACTTCAAGTCAAGCTATCTGACTTAAACCCTCACCTCAGCTTCATTGAGGCAAGGAACACATATTTTCTACCCAAATTCTGTATACATTAAGGAAAGCCAGAAAAAATCTTAAATTGCTTTGATTTTTCTTCAAAAACTACTCAAAATGCCCATCCTCCATATTTCAAAATACTTATATCGAACTGCCTATAGGTCATAAAGTCACTGCTTATCAAATTGTTTATTCATTCACTTAACTGCATGCCCATAAAAAATGCAGGAAAAAACAAAACAAAACCCAAGAGTAAAAAAGATACAAAAAGAGACAGAGATTTAGCCCCTTCATTAACCGGTGCATAATCCCTAAAGAGGGAGGTGGAAACATTGCAGTTGTGGAGCATTCTTGCTTTTGCTGACTCAGTCTTGCAAAGCTGCACAGTCAGGCAAAACCCCAGCAGGAGGACATGGAGGCCAGACACAGAGGTGTGACTCTTCCATTTTCCTCCAATAAACTGCAGCTGTTATTTAATTTATGTCAGACATGAGGATGGTGAAGTCTGTCTCAGTATGGGTATTGTCTGTGTGTGTCCTTATGACACTTTAGATGTGATTAACTAACAGCATGAGGGACATTTTAAATAAGGCTGTGCAGTCGGTGAAGGATTTAAAGTCATCCATAAAATACGGAGGATGCACTGGATGTGAATTATTCAGCTGCAAGACCGAACAGGAAGCCTTGAGTTCATAATATGTCATCTGTAACACAAGCAGAAACCTGTGTGGTAAGAGTAATGACAAGGGCACAAGCAGAGAGTACATCTTGGACTATACGACCATTTGTTTGCACAACAGTGAGTACAAAAATTACTTAACAGACTGACGCATGATGTTTAAATGTACATGCTGATACAGTATTGGTATTTAGAGTAGGGATGTCCCGATCCAGGTTTTTGCACTTCCGATCCGATAACAATATTTTTTTGCACTTCCAATCCGATACTGATACTGGCCGATACCGATACTATATGAGCATGTATTAAAATTTAAAGAAACTGACCTGTTTATTCAGGGATAAACACAAAATAGACATCATTATAAATAAGGTTGAGTTGAGACGGAACCACATAGTGGAAATGCAGCATAATGGTAATTTTTCTGTTATATTTCCAAACACATTAACTTCATGGCTTCCATAAGTCACTGATTGTTTTAATAAACTGCAGTTTTGCAAAAATGTTTCAAAGTTATCAAATATTCTATATTACTGTTACTAAGGCCCCATCCCAATTCCCCCCTTGAACCGGAGTTGCAAGGGGTTGTGGTTGAAACATTCTCCTATGAAATGAGAAAACCCTTCCAGACCTGCTACGTCATCAGCAGTCATGGATGCTGCTATAAACATATGCAACAACTTTGTGAAAGTATTCACCATGTTGTCAGCAGCTGTATCCGTCTGTGTTGCATGGGCTTTAGGCATCTTTTTGCGGATATCAACCACATTGAAACTGTCAATCAAATGATTAAGTTGTTTACAAAGAAAACTAGAAAAGCACTCAGAGAGCGCAAACCTCCACCAAGCAGCACAGTTCCCCCACATATTGTGACTGACAC
>JAPSES010000120.1:13023492-13038184 GCA_029822895.1 Maxillicosta whitleyi | reverse complement strand
CAAAATTTAATCATCTGTTCCTTGTCTCAGAGCGAACATTTCCTGAAAATTTCATTAGGTTTGGTCAATAATTAACTAATTAACATAACCTCCTTGGCAGAGGTAATAAGTATGTTTGTGTGTTTCTTTCATCACATTGCTGCTATTTTTTGGTGTTTACCTTGATTTTCCCAATGATTCCAACAGAATTATGGGAGATTTCTCATACCCCTGCGTTTGTAGTGTGGTCCTGAAAAGTTTTATAATGTGAAATGTGAAAGTCTTTGTTTTGAGGGCCAAACAGCCCACCCCCTTAGCCCTTCCCCTCCGACTCATCGAGTGTTGGGACACCCCTTACCCCTTCAAAATGGAGGGGTAGGGGTGGTGATTGGGATTGGACCTAAGTATAGGTCTGTATTGGTGTATGATTAACTGTACATATGAGCTTTTATCTAGTCTTTACAGTGCTTCACTATAAAAGACTGTGACACCATTGACCCATGTTACACAAATTTTGCAAAATCATATTCTGTATTTGTATAACATAAAAACATATGTACCATAGACACAACAGCATATATGACTCATTTCCCCAATAAGTGTCATTGATACAAAATAATCTACCAATTTTTTCTTGTGATTTTCTAGCATCCTCTGTTCACTCCGTTAATTCCACACCTGGTTTTAATGCAGGGGGAGTGTCGCAAACTTTATGGATGTTGGTAAACATCATCTGCTCATGTACGGTTTGTCCCATTAGGTTTACGTGGAGATTCCCATGCTGTGTTTTATGTACCGTTCCATTAGTTCAAACGTTGCGACAGTGAATAAAGTCAATTGCTTGGTTTATGACAACCTTCGTGTTGCATGTATGTGTGTATAAGATGTTCATTTATTACATTTTGCAGCTGTGGCCTGTCACTGCATGATTTTTGCTTCTGCTGATATTTCCGAACCCTGAAATAAATGGGTTGAGGTTGTCACGACTGCAGAGTTTTTTAATTAGAAAGGAAGGATACAAAATATGAAGAATTGCAACGATACAACACCAAGATGATATAAAGGCCAAGAAAAAGCACTATTGCTGTGCATCTTCACCCACATCTTCTCAGTAAAGGTTGAGATTTAGCTTATTTGTAATTTTTGCCTGAGTTGAATAAGTACTTAAATAATGTTTGTCCTTCAAAATAAGAGTTTGTGCTTGAAATGTTTGAGGTTTCCATTCTACTCCATTCTCACTCTCCTGGGACATGGGTTACACAATCTACAAACTCCTGCTGGATAAAGTGGATAAACATACAGATGTTCCCTGTACAATGTCACACCCATAAAAATGTATTAGAACAACTCAATAAATTATATTGTGTAGATTTGCATAGTTTAAGGTTTCATCTACATTCATTGGATACAATCCTGGCCACACCAGAAACAGACTTCGTCCTATTTATTCTTTGTTTGACTGACATGATTTTCCATTGTTGTTGTTTGTTTGTTGATTGTTCCATGTACAAAGTTGTATTTAAATAAGTGTAGTCCTATTTTGCATTTCATTATTTCCTTCAGTAGGATTTTAAAATATTTCTACTATGCATATAAGCATATTGTGAGTTTAAAAAAAAAAAAAACTCTCAATATTATTTATTGTGTTTTACAAAGTCTGAGGAAGTCTGGATGCAAAAATACATTTTTTGCTCAGATAATTATTAATAATTTGTATAAGGCTCTTAGCATATGTTTACCATATGTCAGGCTTTCTCACCCCCCAAGGGGCATTAAAACAACATTGTGGAGAGTTTTGAATGAGAAAGCATAAAAGAGGGCACTGAGACCGAAATGGGGAAATGAGGGTGTTAGTCTTTATAAGGTACATCGTGGTAACCGTCCCAGTCTTCGTGTTAAAGTCTGTCGTGCTCAGGATGTTCCCTCTGGTTCCTGCAGGGTCGTACTGTATGTTTGGACCTTCTGTCTCCAGCTCTGTTCATCTGTGTATTTGGGTGTATATTTATTTGTCCAGAGATGAGCTGAGTGTGCCATTGTTTACATCTGCTTTGTTGTCCTCCCTATTGTGTCTATGAAACAAATCAACTCAGAGTGAATAAGCCAGACTGGTTGTTGTTTTGTTGCCCATATAGCAGACATCAGCCCTTGTGACACTTGCCCTGCGGTGCATCTTAGTGAAATCCAACAGTGAGCATCTGGAGCAGGTTTAGCATCCGAATCCCAGAGTCCCTTTGATGAGGCTGGGAGCGTAATGGATCTGAATTCCTGTGGTGTCCTCTGGGTGCCAGGACTGTTGAATACTTGGCCCTTAGCCTAGCATCAGCAACATGATTGGTGTTGTGATTCAGATGGTGCAATGGTTGTGCATTAGCAGAGATAACCGAGTTTACTGCTTCCTTCGATGACACCCAGCTTGACAGACAGCTCAGGGTGTGGATTCACTAAAGTTTAAGTCCCCCCTCCCTTCTTCTATCAGCAGCATTTTACCACCAAGCGCTTCAACTAGGCATGAAGATAAGAGGCGAAATCAGTCATGACTCAGAGACTATCACTGCAGAAATTTATAAGAGTTCCATGTAGGTCACTAATACTGCATCAACACAGTCAGCTTAGTGGTAAATTGGTGGCTTCAAGATATTGAGCAGCTCTGGTACTTATGCTTCATCTTTATTACTATTTAATACCAGAATAAATAATAAAAAAAAAAAAACTCAGTGGTGAAAGGATTGGAAAATATCATAGCTGTGGTATGGAAATACAATACATTGACTCAAATACACAATATTAACTCTATACAAAATCTCAGTGGAAATAAGGTTATTCCACTAGTTGTAGATATTAATGACTTTTTCATACCATTATTGTCCATTTACAGTAAACTGATATTCAGAATATGCTGTATTACCACAGATTTAACTAAATATTAGCACATAAAGTAGTTCAATTGAGCTTCTCCTTCACCAAACATACACATTAATGCAGCACTAATATGAACTCCAAAATGTCAAATATAACAGTAAAACCTACACAGCTACTATTTTACGGAACACATTTTTTTTTGGTTTAGACTGAATTAACTATGGTAAAGTTTGCTTGAGTGGATGCCAGAACCTATCCCAACTTCCAAAGGGCAAAGGTGGGGAACATATTGTTAGTTCACTGCAGGTCTCACATATAGACAAACAACAATTCACTCTCAAATTCACACCCAAGGGTGGTGAAGATTGACCAATTCCTATACTGAGGTGTGTGTCTTGGGATAATGGGAGGGTACTATAGTACTCAGACAGGACCTACACAAACACGGGGCTCTAATTGTGCAGCAGGCCAGTGCTGGATTTGAACTAGGGACCCTCTTGCTGTGAGGTGACAGTGACCACCATGCCACAGCAGTTAATTTGAAGAATACCACAAAGATGCGGAAACTAGATAACCATAAAATCCTAAAAAATTTCAAACCATTACTTTTCAAGAAACAGTATTCTTAAAACACTGAATGACTCTACCTGTATAGAGCTTTGTCGATTTATAACTTCCATGAACTTTTAATTGTGGTCGTTATACTCAGTGCATGCTCGGTGCAGAGCGAGTTCTATTGTGTACGTATACAAGGGGGAGCTTTTTAGCATTGCCTCAGCATTGTGCATTATAATTCCATTAAAATTCCATTTGCACCTGTGTTCTGGCTTTGGCCCCTTGTGTGCGATTAGCAATTCCAATCGTACTGTATGAGGGTTAGCTGTTAGCTGCACACCATGAATTATGATTCAGGTAGCATTTTTTGCATATCTGTATATGGGAGGGTTAGCTTCTGGTACTAGCATTAGTGATTCTGACGGCATATAATGTGCAGGGGAGGGTTGGCTGTTAGCGCTGCGTTAGCTGCTGTGTGTTGTAATTCCCATGGTGTAGCCGGAGCCTGGGAGCCATGCGGCGTGTGGCGGATCGTCCCAGGTGGTGGGCTGTCAAGACCAGGATCAAAGAGCAGAGGAGTGGACCTCACACACACACACACACACACACACACACACACACACACACACACACACACACACACACACACACACACACACAGTCGGCAGTGTTCCAGTTCTACCTGTTTAAGAGTCTGCACACTTGCAGCTTACACACATAGAAATCTGCAGAAAGCCAATGCAACACACATATTTCATATGATTCTGAATGTATGTCTCCATGTGACTTTTTTCATTCATGGAAAAGCCCAAGTGTAGAGGTACTATGAGCAAGTGAAAAAAGTGCTTCTATGTATAAATAAGCTTTTCCCATCTATTTGTGTGTATGTGTCTCATCTCTCAGCACAAACATTTACCTGAAGGCCGGGAGGGCTCAGAGCAGGGAAATACACTGTGCTTGTCCTGTTGAAGAGGGACACTTGAAGACACACACCAGAGACACACATGCACATAAAGTCAGAGTGAAGGGAAGAAATCTATTAGAAGTTAATGTGTGTGTAAAAGTCTGATAGGCAGGGAGGATGTAGGGGCATGGTATTTGTAAAACAAAACAAAAAAAAAAGAAAAGAAAAGGAAGAAAAGAAGGTGATGGTAGAAGAAGAGCGGCTGTGAGCGGAATAGTGAGTAGAGGAGGGAGATGTGTGTTCATAAATGCTTTATAGTTGCTGAAGGGAGGCTTAGACTGAACGAAGACCCACAGTCCTCCCACCTCTGTCAACAGAGGTCAACCCCAGCTCCTCAGCAAAGACAGCAAGACTGCAGACAAGCTTGAGCACGGGAGTCTGAAGTGCCATGTTGAATCTGCACGTCTTCTTAATGAATGTGCTAGTGAGTACTCCACATAGATATTGGCTTTCGTTAAGCATCAGACAACAGCCAGGTCAGGTTTTTAGCCTCAGTGGTGGCAACATTAATGCAATTTACTCCAAATATTGTGTGGGTCATTTAAGTGGTAACTAATCTGACCTATTGTTTCTCTGCCTTTCCCTTTGGAGGAAAACATTTCTGTAGACAAACCTCATCAAAATTCTTTACACGTTTGTATATTTTTAAGTTTCTTAGAAAGCACATCTGAGCGCAGACCTGAATAAAAAATTAAATTGTGTGAATATGTATTAATACATGTACCTCAAGGTCCACAAAAGTCAAGTGCTGCAGTCAGTCTACACCCATCTGATAACTATAACAGTTTGTTAAAGATGCAGAAGCTGACACTCAATACAGGTCTGCAGCTCTCTCCTCTCTGTCCAATAAATCTAGAAATAGACATGAACCTGAACATCCTGTATGTTGAGGCATGGAATAAAGCAGTAGAATCGTATCCAGGTTACATCAGAGATGAATAATTACACTTGGCAGCCATATAAGAGTTGGCTACTATCAAACACAAACCAGCATCACACAATAGGTTTTCTATAGCCTGAATACATAGGTTACAGCACTTACAGAACTCTTCTTAGTCTGTCTTCTTAGACCACTTGAACTATAATACACTGAAAGTACCAACCAATGCATCTTCAACATTAATAGTATTACATCATTCAGTGTAAGGAATTGTAGTTATTCATTGATGGGTCTATTTTTAGATCAGCTATAAGTAGGTTGGGTGGTGTGGATGGCTGATTCATAAGTCTACATCACCCAAAAACAAATTAGCTCTAGTTTTTAAGCTACGTAAGGTATTTTCTCATGGTGGAAAAGATTGTGATTTGGTTTAAATATTAATAAAGACAGAACGATTCATTTTTATCACACTTTTAGAGACATTTTCCGTATTAAAAGTGCACTGTTTTAAGTTTTATAATGCAGATATTAGTATCTTCACATATGAATGAGTAAACAACATTTAATATACTATATTGAAAGAACATGCAATGTTGCATGTAAAGTTCACATGTGAATATAATTTTAAGGAGACTGGATTAAAGCAAAACCTAAAACAGATTTTTTTATTCTGTGTTCAAAATGTTTTTAAATACTTCAAATGTTTGGAACTGAACCAGTAAGGATGGAATAAAGAAAGGTAAAACACAGGCAGACTGACAGGCAGACAGGCAAACTCAAATGCCTTGCAGAGTGGAAGTATGGTTTATTAAAAAGGGAAAAAAAAAAGACTAGTGGGAGTGGTGGTGGGTGTACATCACAGGGCTCCAACCCTGAGCCCTTCCACATGAGGCTGGTTCACAACTGAGACTCTGTTCATCTCCAGAGTTCCTTTTCCTTTCCTGCTCCACTCCTTTTGACCCCTGGGGTTCCACTAAAGCACTGACCCACATTAACTACAGTCGGCAGCAATTACCGCTTGGACAGGCCTCTGGGTGGCATGGCATACATGCTCTACTTTTATTTTGTGAATTTTCCCCCTTTCCACTTTTCTTTGCAGCTGTAAAAAACCCTCTTAATGTGTATAATTTATGTGTGTCCTGCTGAGTGACAGCAGAGGAAAGAAGGTGAAAAAATGACACATTTTGAATTTGACAGCGCAATAAAGAGCAGATTGCCAGAAGGAGAAAAAAAAGAAGGATGAGTGGATGGCTTCAAACAATGCTGCATATCTGACGGGCGTTTGGCTGATGTTCTAATCCTGTTAATGTAGGAATTGGTCCAGCTAGCGGCACTTCACAAATCTATACAATCCACTGGTTACTTTGGTGGAAAAGCACCAATGTCACCCTTTCCAAATCCTCCATTCCTCCCACCATCCCTCTCTCTCTCGCTGTGCAAACAACAAGAGAAGTTTCCGGAAATCAAAGCTGGTTTCTGGCCGACCCCGAGATGCACAAAAGTGTGTGTGTGTGTGTGTGTATGTGGTGGGGGGGGATTCCAGCTCTGCAATTTCTGCTCATAGCCAAGCAACTCTCTGTGCCACTGAGGCATGCAAACGTATAAACAAAGAGGAAAAAAAAGACACACGGAGACAAGACGAGAATCCACGCACACAATCTCCCATTAAAATCCACCTGCAGCTGCTCTCTAATTGGGCTTGGGTAGCTTTCTAAAAAAGCTCATGTCTAGTTAAGGCGATATAATTGGCCGCTCTGCTTTAGGAAAGAATGAAATAAATCAGTCGTCTGTCTCAGGTCGGCCCCCGTCTCAACTGAATCCATTAGAGCAGATAATTGTGTTGGACGGTGCAGCATTTGCTCAGCATTGCTGCAGCTGAGCAAAAAGGATACAGTTGGCTTGCTGTTTCAAAGCGGATGTGCACTGTTGGATGAGTGCTTGTTCCTGGATGTGACATCAGAGTAACCCAGGCAGGGAGATTTCACTCTGAACACTGATCGAAAATCAAACGCTCTAATCTGTGTGTGTTTATCTGCAGGCTTAAAATTATTCCCCAAATCTTTGCTGATTTTTTTTTTTTTTTTGGTTCATTTTCAGTGCTTTTGTTTTTAGAAATCAAGATGACCTCTTTAAAACTTGGCTGATGCAAAATCTATTCCAGGTGTTCAGGTCAAATACTTATCAAACAAACCATCAGTACTCAAGGGGTGGTATTGATTGCAGTTTTTTTTTTTTGTTAAGCTGGTTTTATGGGGAGAAATAAACCATTACAAGGCACGCAGCATTTATTGCTGCATGTAAAGAGCAAATCTGCAACATCCTTTGTGTCTATCTTCGGTGCTAAACACTCATGTTGTGGCTCTGCCCTTCCCCAGAGATCACCTGTCAATCACGCCATGTAGGTGGCAGCGTGTCGTCTGTTTTGTCAGATTTAGCGGTTTGATTTTCTACAGGCGGCCGTTATGTGTTCGTCTTTTCAGCCATGATGGTTTGAACGTGGATTCAACATTCTGTTTTTATTTTTTGGGGGTATTTATAGCCATGTTGTGAACAGAGACTGCGCAGGATTCAGCCTGTTAATGAAGACATTAAACTTATTTTGTGCATGTGTGTATTAAAGTGTGTGTGTGATTCTCAGTAGTTCATGTGGGCAGGCTGTATCATTAAGATAAATGACATGGAGCATCTTCTGCCAAAACACACACACACACACACACACACACACACATTGCAACAAACCCGTCATGGCGCTTAAGGTTGTATTTTAGCAAAAAGGACCATTTTCTGTTTACCCCTCTGGCTCTCTTTGTCTCATTCCCTCTTTATCTCTCCCTCCATCTCCATCTCTCTTTCAGCACAAAATGCCAAATTGCTCCATTTCTCACTCTCTCCCCTTTTCTCCTGCTCATCCACTCATCTGGTTATTAACTCCAAACACATTAAACCAACAGCAGTGCCATGATATTCCCCAGACCATCCTACTCAGCATAAACACACACACACACACACACACACACACACTGATAGAGGCAGCCTACATACACACACCTGGGTCAAATTGCAAATGAATCCTCCATGATGCACAAGAGTGACAGGATATAGAGCTTTAGGGCTGAAAAACAACAATCTGGAAACTTATTAAAAGACGCCAAGCTGACTTTCAATTTATTTTATGCGAGTGATTAAGTCCTGGCTCTCTCAAACAGCTTAAAAACATCATTTTAAGTGTTTGCAATATGGATTATTGGATGCTGATATGATAGTTGGATTGATCATATCTTCTTGTGCCAGTAATATTCAGACGACTTGTGTTTGCGCAAGGAATTTTATTCCTGTCAGACTGAAGAAGCCTCTCAAGCAGCATTTATGACCATCATATGACGCCAGATGATGACAATCATAGAGTAGGAGGATTACACTGATCTGCAGATATCCACTTTCTGTTTTGATGACCAAAACTATTCCAACCAAAGCTCCAAGCAAGCATTAAGTCTTGGACTTTATCTTCAATGTCCTGTAATTAATCATTAATTTATTCATAGCTGTCTTGGTCCAGTGTCTGCACAAGTCTAACTACTTTACAACAATCTACAAGCAGATAGATATCATTATATTAACTAATCTCAATGTCATTCATCATAATAATAATTTCATCATTGGGCATTAGGATGGTAGCATGAACATACTGTGGTAAGGGTTAGGAACAGATCATGGTTTGTTTTGAATAACATCTTTATTATATTTTTATGTACTGTTTCTGTATGAAACTGATCAGTATCGTTCTCTGACCTGAACCCAGTGCTTTCATGTCCTAAACCTGTTTGTGAAAAGTTTAATAATGCTGATTTTACAAACAGAGGAGGCAGATATTTTGCCAGAATGAAATACACTGTCTTTCAAAACATTTTGGACTGATACATTTTACCAATTTCAGACACATTTATCATTGACTAACTACACTGAACTACTTGAAACACATTAATATGGCTGGCATTATGTTTATATAACATTTCAATATAGTCAAGTCAATGCTATTTTACAACCTTATTTAACTTTCCAGAACTGTTATTATTTACCAACTGTACATTCTTATTTATGTGCATTGTGACTGATGTGCATCACAAACTGGACAAATTAATTTCAGTTATGGAATACAAATTGAAATGAATTGAATTGTACAGTGAAGCACAATGAAATTTGGATGCAACTCTCCTTAAAAGCAAGGTTAAAAGCAGAAAAAATGTAAGAATAAAATATTTGTTATAAATAAAATGTAAAACAGTAATAAACAAAATATTCTCATACTACATTATATGCACAGTCAAAGTCAAACATGTGCATTTCCAGCAGGAATTGAAATCCTTTCCCAGTGCAGTTAATAACTGTTGAACCTTTAGAGCTACCTTTAACTGAATTGCTTTTATTTGTATCTTCAACAAAGACCAGGGCTTGTGCTCATAGAAGGGCAGCTGGAGAGATTTTTGGATATAGTAGTAAAAAACTGGAGGAATCTTTTCTGTTGCAGCCTAATTTAAAAGTAGAACCCATGTATTGTATTGTTGCAGACAGGCCTAATAGGGTAGCTGGTCTGGGACTGAAGTGCCTTGGTAAAAAAACATTTATCTACTGCTGTAAGACAGGGTTGTTCCAAGAGAGAGACTTAGATTTCTGCCAGCTTTGTAAATTAGTATTAGCAGCTTTGAAAAGAAAACTTCAGATATCATTTCAGTGAACAGGATTCAAGCCTGAGAGTCTTGAAACTCTTCTCCTCCATAATCAACTACAATGATTATTACTCACATGTATCTTATATATACTAGTGATGTCCTGATCTGGATTTTTCTCTTGCTTCAAATTTAATCAGATTTTTTTTTTTTATGATTAGTTTTGCTGATACCAATCCGACACCGATCCAACACCAACATTTTACTATGAAATTTTGATTTAAATTTGGAATAATTATTTATAGGTTATTATGCTATTATTTTACTTGGGATCACAACTGAGCTGAATGTGGAAACTAAAACAAGTATGACACCTTTGACTCTTAATAACCCTAGTATAATTTTTGCACTTTCTAAATTCACACTGTGGGACAAATTCAAAGCCATATGTTTGCCATCCCTGCTGTAAAGGGTCTATGGACCAGGCCAAGGAATATAATAATAATAATCTGGGCTCTGCAGTAGTGATGCGCAGATCAGCGGGTTACCTGTGGGTCCTGGGTTGGGACAGGTCAAAAGAATGTCAGTTTATGTGTGGGCCACAATGGGTCAGGTCAAATAACTCAACTCAACTAAAAAAAAAACCCTCACGACATATATATACTGTACATACCTCACAATGCCTACACGCAGACCTTAAAGTCAAAGTGAAACTTATTTACCAATTTCTCTAAGCCTCCAACTGTTGTGTAACTAATGTTCCTTTTCCATACCATCACAAACTTTAATTTGAGGTGTTTACCCCCCCCCCAAACCAGACCCAGACCCGGATCGGCCTGACATTGTGATTAAATCTGATCCGATCCGCTAAAACAGTGTTTCCCAAACTTTTTTGTGCTACGGCACATATTTGACATCAGAAAAATCACAAGGTACACCACCAACCAAAAATGTCACACAAAGTATATTTATTGAATTAGAACATTAAAGCTCAGAGAGGTGCACCAGCGACCCCTCAGACTGAGCCCCTGGATTGAAGTCTGTAACTATTACATTAGGCCGACGCGACTTACAAGGTATGCATAGGCATGTATAGTGTAAAGGGCCTTGCCCAAGGGTCCACCTGGGATTCAAACTGGCAACCTTCCGCACCAAAGTCTGCGGTGTAAACCACTAAGCTATCCAAGTTTGTTGTATATTATTGTATATTATGGGATGCATATCCCTCCTGCCCCAACCCAATACCTGTGGTTCATGGATAACTCACTAATCCATGCATCACTATTGAGGGGGCTTTATCAACAGAACCACCACATCAGAACCAGTTCACTTTTATTTGTACTTTGCAAACAGAAGCAGCAGACTGTTGTTGAGTGGGTCATTGATGTGTGCAGTTTATGGAACTATATCACACTGTGGGAAATTGGATAATTTTCCACGGCACACCTGGTGACTTCTCACAGCACACTAATGTGCTACGGCACGCTGGTTGGGAAACATTTCTCTAAAAAATGCCAGATTGGCAGCCGATACCAATCTTGAGATTGGATTGGGACATCCCTAATACATATATTATTGCATTTCTGTTTGAAAACATTTTGTGCTTGCTAAATTCTTGCTATCAATTGATGTTCACTATGTTGCAGTGTTTGTCTTTTTGTTGTTGATGTTCTAGTGTTTTGGACCAGCTCTTGCTGAAGTGTCATCTAATGAGCATCCAAACCACAGTGAAAAAAAGAAAACAGACAAGTTGCTGGAGTTCTAAACTCTTGCAACAGCAGCTGTGAAAGTTTTTCTATGCCTCAGTGGGACTAACAAACTCATTTAAATCCAAACTGGTATCCTACAAAGTCAGGAGAAGAAAAAACAAAAAACAAACAAACAAACAAAAAAAAAAAACATCCAAGTGGAGCCATGGCTTTGGGTCAACACTAAGGCATCGAAGTAAACTCATTTGCCCCAAATGACTGAGATCCTTTTCAAACAACACTGTCGGCAATTTAAAATAAACACACCAAGGAAAGAGACGGGCCACAGCTTGTCTGACACCATTGAAATTAGTGAACGCTTCGGCACAACAGTGAAGCAGGCGAGGGGGCCATTGCAGCTCCCTTGAGTTGAGCGGGTGCAGATGAGGCCAGGCGACTTATTTAACTGTGAGAAAACAACAGTGGTGCTTAAAGCATGCAAAACCAAGGCCAGTAAGAGCCCAATCTAATGCTACATTTCCTCTTAAAATACTCCACTTTGCAGCACAAAGACAGGCTGAAAAATAAGGCATATAAAGGGATGGTTTCATTAGAGGAGGAACAATAAACCGTATGGAATAGTAGGTTGCTGTATTTTTTTTCTCCTGCAAATGGCAGTGAGTGATACTTTTGACTCACAAACCACATACTTATTTCAAGGGTGCAGAGGATGAAACAGAAGATTTCAGGGAGCTGAAGGACAAAACAAGGAACTTTGATTTATTTCTCCACCTCAGAAACAGAGGGAGAATGAACTGGTGGGAGAAGAGGGAGTCATGTCAAGGCTAAGCGTACATAACACACAACATAAAACACATAACAAGTGTGTACGTGTGCTAAAATGAGTTGATTTGAATCTTTGCACAATGCTATCTCCAGGCCTTTATACAAGCTCATATGACTCAGGAAACCAGAGAGATGCAGAAAGTAGAAGAGAGTCTAAAAACAGAGGCAGGCAGAGACAGAGTATGTGAGAGCGAGGAGGTGAAGGACATCGCAGTATTCAGTCACCGAAAATCAAATTCACATTCAGACTGTGATCTAGATAACATGTCACCATTTTTATATCTGTCATCTCATCTGCCTGTCTGGCTCATAGAAAGGTTGTTAGACTCATCTCAGCAGTGTAAGTCTTTGAAAATGAGAAATTACACAAAAACTAGCATTACCCCCACCCCACCTCTCACTCTTTTTCTCTTCCTTTACCCTCTATCTTTAACTCCAACTGGTCAAGGCACATATCCATCCTCCAATAGTCAGGGTCTGCTTTAGGTTTCTGCCTGTTCATAGGAGGTTTTTCCTTCCACTGTCAAAAATCACAAGTGTTTGCTCCAGGAGGATTCTGTTGGGTTCTGTAAATCAGCTTGAGAGTTTGGTTACGACCAGCTGTAGATGTAAAGTGTCATGAGATAACTGTTATTATGACTAACTTTTATAAATAAAATGTGATTGATTGATGATTGACTGATTAAAGCTCATTTGATGGTTAAATGTGAACAAATGTTAATTAAATAGTATGAGTTGCACTGCATAAGACACATCATCTCTTTGTCTACAGTAGCTACCAGTGTAAATAAGTCATTAAGCTGTGAATATTTCTAACTCCCCTGTCTGATGTTTGTTCAAGATTCCCACCTCAACCAACACATTACTATCTATTACTTCTTAATTTCCTAAAACCAAGTACTTTGCATTTTTATATCTGGGCCACTGGGAAAAGTCTGAGCCTGAATTCCACCGTCAAGGACTCACTTTTAAAAACCGATTCGATAACGGTTTAACTTTAAATTCTGTTTCACCAAACTTCAAAAGTAGCTCAAAATGAAGAGAGATTATATTACAGTTCTCTTTAAACCTCAGTTTAGTTCTTTTTTTTAAGCTAGATTCAGTCACACTGAAACAAACTCAATTTCAGTTTTAACTTTGAGCTCACACATGAGTGGGCTTAACATGGCTGCTTTAGAGTAGGAGTAAAAAAAACAAACTACACAGGATTAAAGAGAAGATTAAATTGAATCTTTCTTAATTTCACACTAGTTTTAAAGGTGCTGCAACATAATTTAAAGCTAAACCAGGATTTGAGTGGGTATAAAAAAATAATTATTTTTGGTGCAACGCAGCCCAGGAAACGTAACCCATGAAACCTCTGACATTTGGTTCAGACTACAGACAGATTGCAGCCCTGTTTAAATACTAATTTAGCAAAGCTGACTTTGAATTCCATCTTTCTCTAACAGTCACAAAATGTTTTAATAACTGAGACGGAGGTGAAACACACCATTAGCTCAGGCAGAATACTCAACCACATCTACACAGCTAATAGCTTCCAATCACACTCACAGAGGCACATATTTTCACCTGCATCCTCAGTAACGATCATCATGTCTGTGCCAAAGCCGTCTCCTGGCACAACGTTCTCCTTATGTGATATTACATATTTAATTTTGACTCAAACTCATCCAGGGACTTGATTTACGAACCTACTTTGTGAGAGAACATTGAAATATCAGCAGATGTATAGAGTGACCTTCACTTTACCTACTTCCACACTGATTCATGTTTTTGCTTCGACTGACAGTTTCAAACTTCTCTTGAAATTTGCTTTACAGTCAGATGGAAGTACCTCCCGCATCATGTCGTCCTCCATCTCTCTCTCTCTCTGTCTCTCTTTTTACTTTCCTCCCACTCTGCGCGTCTCATCAGGAGTGTCATCAGCCCCCACTCTGCTTGATGTCTGCTAATATGGCAGCACTATTGTCTGCCTGCTCATTGCTGCTGTCTCAATTGTTTGCTCTCACACTTGACAAATTCATCAAAGGAAAAAAGAAAGGGAATGGGAGAAAATAGCTGCAAAATCATGCGGCTTTGCACAATTGAGTGTATAAGTCTGGCAGGGCGAGTCTTTGTCTTCAAATGGTGCACAAAACATGGCTTTGCTTGTTCTGCCATTAACTAGGTGGGACAGCCCCCTCTTGACTGTCTAAGTGGGTGTTTATGTGTACCTACATTATCTGGGATTAAGTCTGGGGTGGCGATACGAGGG
>JAPSES010000120.1:12974613-13023392 GCA_029822895.1 Maxillicosta whitleyi | reverse complement strand
CCAAGCCCGTGTTCTAAAGGGCACATGCCACTTTAAATAATTAAAATATGTGTTTCTCTTAGTTGTTTTTTGCTGAAGCGAAAATACAAATGCTGCGTGGCGTGAATATATCACTGGTGGAGGCTGATGCACTTTTAGTTTGTTCCTGTTGCATGACTTCCTGTTTTATTTTGGTGAATTCCCTCCCGTGTCATGTCTACAATCTTACTTCCTGTTTTCCCTTCTGTGTCATTACCCGACCTCATTGATTGCTTCCCCAGAACCGGACCTTGGACCGAACCCCTGATCACGGAGTTTAGGATTTCCCTGAAAGTAGATGTTCTGAAATATTTAAATAAACTGTTTAATTGTAGCTGCTGTCAGTGGTCTTTCTGTGCACTTGGCTGTTGTGTTCAGTCGTGACATATTATGCATCTTCTGTGGACATACAGACGTTCTAAATGCAAACAGATAATGGAGTTGACATGAAATGTGTGTTTATGCCTTTCATTTTAATGGTACACCCCTCAAAAAATATTTATGCCATTGCTTTCAATGGGGTTCCGCGCGACTTCTGCGACTCGAGTTCTATTTTCCAGATCTCAGCCGATTTCGAGCGGACTCCACGCGAAGTGAGAAAGGATTCATCTGTTTCCATACATTTGAAACTTTTCCAGATGAGATCAGTTAAAAACGCATAAGCGACGCAAACGCTTGGCTTTTTGGTGTGAAGGAGGCGTAAGATTCACTATAAATAATAAGTGTAGAAGTCAGGAGGTGAATGTTGCAACTTAAGTTAAGTTTCACTTTTGTTTTTATGCAAGCATATGTGACAGTGTGTATACACCCGCCCCCCTCCCCATTCAGACAGAATGACAAGATAGTGAACTTGTAGGGTCCACAACAATCATGCTTTTACTACTTATTGTGGCCCCTGAGCCCATGGCAAAAAGCATAAATAATTAGAAGTATCTGACGAAACCTAGAAAATGTATGCAATAACGCTCATATTGTCTGAACAATAGGGTTAAAGACATGTTAAGTGCAAAGGGAGGTCACACTAAATATGACCACTGTGGTTTATAGAAGCAGTTTTTTTCCTTGAAACATTACCTTTTTTTTTTTTTTTTTTTACTGCTGTACAGACTTCACAGGTATCCAGATTAGATCTTAACATGGAAACTGAGAAATGCATATGTGTGGTCCCAGCAAACCTAATGTTGGCCTTGGACTTTTGCACATTACTGTACATAGTGTGTTTAACAACCTCATTTGTTTACCTTTGCTCTGTGGAGGGTTCTGGCTGCGATCTCGGAGGATGTTGATCTGGTAAACGGCTCCGTACGGCTCAAACAGCTCCTTCAGCTCCTTCTCTGACCAGGAGCGTGGAATCTGGCCCACAAACATCTTGATGGCATCCGGGTCGGGCTGGTCTGAGTGCTCCAATGCCCCGTTCATCTTCCCGGGGGTGCCGTTGCTGTTGTGACACAAAGAAAGAAGCACAAACACATAAGAATGATGCTGAAGACATTACGTAAAGTCTGGTTTAGTTAAAGTCATTGCTCAAGAATGATCTTTTATGAAAATAGGACACTCGATAAAACCAGCATTAGTAGAAGGTCTTTATGGTATAGCAAAGACAGCTTTTCTTTAGGTGTTAAAACTGATCTGTCTGAAGCTAGGAACTTGTTTACACAGTGACCAGACATATCTGCAAGTGTATCACTCTGACCCACAGTGTTCGATAGATCTATTCAGGATGCAGTAAATCCTCACCAAAGCACTACATACAAAGAGACTTCAGTCCTGGTATTTCAAAGCACAGAAACATACCTTAAGAATCATGAAAGCTGGTCGCTACACTCTTGATCTCTATTCAATTTACCTGCTGATATGGCTGTTCAAAGAGACACTATATGTTTTATACTGTGTATACTTATACTGTGTAACATAGGCACCTTCCTCCTATTATTTTCTATCGATCATTTTGTTGTATGAACCATATATTTTTTTCTATAACATTCATGATAGTTCATGAAGGCAACACTAACAAACATGGAGGAAACTGAATGTGGTCCTAACCAATAAAAACAACAACACCAGAACCAGAAAACAAAACAAATTAGCAAATTTTGCTGTCGAACTATCTATTTGTTGAATTTGCAGAAAATGTGCTAGATTGTGATATTCATAATGATCTGTATAAGGAATGACTTACTTTAAGGTATGAGATATTGGTCATATGGCACAGTCGTAGTTGCTTCAGACACATTATAAATGTCTGTAGGCATGTTGTCCACTCAGCTGCATGTGCAAATATTTGTACATGTTTGTATGCATGAATGAGCGCTAGATAAGCAGTGTGCAGCTTGTTAATATGCGGTTGTATGCATGAGATTATGAGGGCAGAACCATTACAGTAAACCTCTAGGCACTTTAACAGTATACAGATGCTTACACACTGATCATTCAGGTTATATTTCCACATCTGGAATGCATATGAAAAGGAGGTGAAGTGCTTTTGCTCTATCCACCGCAGCGTTTCAACACTTATCTTTACAAAACACACTCCATCCACGTGTTTAGAATGCTAAGTCAAGCTACAGGAAAATAAACGCCTTCAACAGTGAGCACACAGGAGGCAAAGCATGACTGTGTTTTGAGGACAATCACACACATAGCATACAAACAAACACACACATCACTGCCATCAAGGCCTGTGGTCTATTTAAGATGGCTGAAAACCAATTTAATGAAACCAAAGTCATTGGCTGTGCTGTTTTATTGCTCTACTTTCTCTTTTGTTATTCTCGGCAGGAGAGAGAAAGAGCATTATCTTAAGAGGCAAAAACAAAACAAAGCCAAATCCAAGGCTTGGTTAGCTGACAACACTAATACCACCCCATAAAGCTCAGCAAGAGAGAGGAAGAGAAAGAAGGAAGGGGAGGAAAAGAGAGATATGGCAAGAGCAGGAGAGAGAGGGGGGAAAAATCCAGACCTTTGAACGCGGGCCATCCATCTTTTGCAGAAAGAGCCAAGGCGCTCAGCAGAAACGCCCAATTCTTTAAAGGACTTAAAGGACATGTCAAATAAAATGCCAGACCCGTAGAACGACTCAACGAGCCAAACCGGTGCTAACAGTCCTTGGGGCAACAACCGCTCCTGCGAAGCTGTCCGATAAATCGTGGGGGCCCCAGCGCTGAGGGAGCCCCGGGTGCAGAGGCTGGCCGGGGAAAGGAGAGAAGGAAGGGAGGGAGGGAAGGCCGGTGGCAGCGAAGAGTTACTGCCCTGATCAGCTACTGATGCTGATGTTTGGGCACATAAACGTCCGGACCGCTGTATCGGACAAGCCTCTGCTTCGGTCGCTGGGTTCAGACTGAAGCCCATCCATCCCTTCACCCTCTGACACACAAAGAGTTGATGTGTGTGTGTGTAGAAACAAATAGGCAGAAAAAGGGAGAATAGCTGGAGACAATCCCTTATTGTTGGCTGTTTATGTGAGGCCTGTGAGGATTGAGCGAGTCCATGGGGGAGACGATACAATGGCTGGTGTCAGAGCAGCGCCTCCCTCGTCCAGGACACTGTCCTCGCTGTCCTCCCTCCACCATTCACTCCACCCTGTGAAGACAATGAATAGCTTCACACTTGCAGCCATAAGGCGTACAAACGCTTACAGAGCTGTCTTGTGTAGATTGCATGCTCCGTCTTTTCCTGAGGTGCTTGGAAGTAGGTGACTCCACTCTCTACAAAGGAATGAGCGCCTCTTCCCTTGCCCCTGTGGCCAAGACTGACAAGGTGTTATTGCAACCAGACAGAGCTTTGGTGTGTGTGTGTCGATGTTTGTGTAAGTGTGTGAAGCTCAGCAGGAGAGTGTCCTGGGGCTCGGATTAAGTCGTTGAGTGGATCCACTCCTGCCATAGCCTCTCCATCTCCCTCCCCTCTTTCCTCTTCTTCCTCTTCTTTTCTCAGTCTCCCTCTCAATTTGAGCCAATTGTTTGCCTTAATGGCTTAACTATTGCTTCCATCACTCCAGTCTCCCTGCAGCACAGGGCCTTGACTGAGGGTTGATCTACACTGTGTGCATGTGCGTGTGCTCAGGCAGACTGCAAAAAAGTGTCTGGATGGGTCTTTGAAGCAGCTGCTGAGGGCTGTTATATCCTCACCTCACACTCACATTAGACAGCAGGCTCGTTCATCCGAACTACAGCTGCACAATGTTGACTATAAAACCTTATGAAGGTTTGTTTATTTATTTATTCATTTATCATTTAATTCTATGCTCACAACTCATTATAGCACAAATCTACTGAAGGGATAATTCAGCATATTGGCAAATCTGTTTCTTTAATTTTTCATCTTTCCGAGGTACAATGATGGCAGCACCAATACCAAACTGATACTTAAGAGTCAGGACATAGTTGGCAAAAGACTGGCAACAAACTGACAGTTTGCACAAAACTGACTACTTTAAAATGGTCTTAGGACTAGTTGTGTATCTGTACGTAAAGGTGTGTTTTCTTAAAACTGCCTTCCTTGGAAGCCTGGCATGTTGAATTTAGATATTATGCCCTTTGTAAATGACACAAAAATAAGGCTAATGGTAACTTTGCGAGGAGCATTTCCATATGTAGTTACTCTTCCACTATACAGATGAACAGCAGTGCCATGGTGTGCTGTACAGAAAGCAGTGACAGCCTTTTTGTCAGGCCTTTGATTGACCACCAATGGCTTTAGGGTTTGGATTCTGTTGTTGTCTGTTGGTGTGACATTCTTTTGGCAGCATTTCTTGTATTTCTGCTTTTAGAGTTCTTTCAGCTTGACCAGAAGTAAATCACATTGTGTGAGGATTTTTTTTTTACCTGCATTTCTGTCACTCTGTTACTCTCTCTGTCATCTACATGACATAGGTTTTATTTCATGACATTAAAAAAAAAAAAATCACAATCCAAAGGAAAATAACTGACTCTGCAAACTGTATATAGTTCACTGAGTTCACCAGCTCCACTTTGAAGATAAAATATCTATCAGTGTAGCTTTATGTGCATGAAAACACACTAATTACTTGGCTCTTGGTCACTAACCTCGACAAATCAAAGCCACTATCCTGTAAAAAACACAGGTAGATGAAACAGGAAAGGAAGCTCCTTCTGGAGGAGGAAATGGGCATAGCAGTGAGCTACATGGTCTACATAAACTGGCTGTTATCCCCTGTTTGTCTTGTTCACAGCTGGAGTCCAACAGGCAGTTAGACAGATATTTGGTCCAAACAGACAGTCTGAAAGACACAGAAAAGTGGAGGAAGGAAGGAAGGAAGGAAGGAAGGCGATAGTGGGAATAAAGGAGAGAGGGAGGCGAAGACAGATGCAGATGAGCCAGGTCTAAGAGTAAACACAGCTCAGAGCTCAGCATGGGCCACATGTACAAACATACATACACACATATCACACATGCGTACACACATATCACACATCCATACACACAGGCTACTGTTCAGGCTGGCTGCGTTGATCCCCCGCTGTTTTTCCCTTCTGTTTCTGCTCTAAAACACACATCCTCTCTGACTCCCTTAACCCCTCAATCGCAGCGCGCGCGCGCACACACACGCACGCACGCACGCACGCACGCACACACACACACACACACACACACACCAGAAAATACCCCTCATGCACACACTTCAGTGAGTTCGTTGAAGGGCCGACCTGTCACACATGTCTTCTCATTGGCAGCGTGTTTGCAGGGTGTGTAACAGTCCCACAGGGGAACTAATCTTGTTGACAAGCAGAGTGAGAAACATCAGTTCCCCCCCAAGGGAAGAGGGCGACCAAGGTCAGGTTTCACACAGACATATACCGACACACACACACACACACACAAACACACACTGACACATTAACAGTGGACAGTCACATCCATTCACACAACTGCACCTTGACAAATTATTAAACAACCTACACGCAAAAACTAATATATGTAGGATGCGTACACATCTGGACACAAACACCACTGAGCAATTATTCAGGATGACTCACCATTACTGTGATTCAGTTTAATTATACACTGCAAATTATCCTTCCCTGACCTAACCATGACCTGCAGCCTTATATCTATAGCTGCGGAGACTTACTGAGCTTGTTTTGTAATAATAACCGAACATAATAATATTCTATGCTATGTAAAGTTATTAACATAGCTTTAACATACGTATCTTATTTTTCCAATAAATCTTAAAGTTACTTATTTTATGCTATGTTATTTTTTAGAGTTGGAACATGGGATTGTCTCAATAATTTTTACAAAATATTTTTTTAAATATTATTTTGAGACTAATAATGTTAGAAAAATTCTAAATTGTCTTTAGAAAAATCTAAACAAAGATATTTTTATTTGGCATTGTCTGGTCAATGTCATATATTTTAGGAAATGTGCAACAGCTTTTTATTTAAAAAAAATAATGAACACTGGAGCCAGCTTGGTGCTGACTGGGATGTTTTAAACAACATCAGCTTTGGCACAACTTTCTCCGGTAGTAACAGATGGCTTCTCAACTGGAATTAGAGACAATGAGGTGAAATAATACTACTGTAAAATAACACTACTACTTCTGGTTTGATGTGCTATCAAATGACGCAGATTCATTTATTAAGGTCTTTTTCACTCTAACAGGGTCAAATTTCTATTTGGAGTGGGGGTTATTGTACTTTGTATCTGCTCCAAACTATAACTACTATATTGGCCTTTAAATATCCATTCACCATCAGACAGACTAATAAATAATGGTTATAGAGGCATCCATAATCCCTAATTGGGCACAAAACACCACAGTAAACAAGAAGAGACATATAAAAACACACATCATTAATTTCACAGGCCTGAACATTTTCTACTGCTCCATCAATCTGTGACAGACATTAAAAGCATCAGTAAACCTCCCATAGAGACATTTTCAGCATTAAACCCACACTGTAGCTGATGGCGTCATTGGCAGAGTAAAGCATGACATGACACTGACTCATCCTCAGTATCTTACTGTATCCACAGATTTATTTGGAATGCACCTAGTTTTTGACAAGACTAAGTTAAAGTGGTTCCTGGAGGCCCCATTAGAGCCAAATGAGGGACTGTGATATTGTCTGTGATTCACTTGAACTTTACAACAAGCAATATTCCACCCACCTTGAGCACAGGACTGGCATAACAACCCCTAGAACACATTGCACATTTTCATTGTTGATCTTTTTATGTGCTGGGGAGGAGGGAAGGTAGCTTTGATGGAGCTAGCATCAATGTTTGAATAACTGTAACTGACTGAAAGAACTGGGTCTATGCAACTCTGAGTGATTGCTTTTATATGTGTGTGTGTGTGTGTGTGTGTGTGTGTTTGGGGTTGCCATGGAGAAGCGGCGGCACATGCGACGCGGGGAAACGATCAGATAAATGTCAGAGTAGCTAATGAAGCTGCACTGGTGCCCCAACGCTCAGCTAGCTCTGCGCTAACGAGCTGCCGCAAGCCGCCGCCCGCTAATGAGAGGAGACACACGGACGCAGACTGGAAAAGATACACACAAATCTATATGTATATGCAGAGTGGAGACACGCTGGTGTGTGTGACACACTTACATGCGTCAGATGGGTATCATTTTGGTCGACTGTTGTGTCTTTTCGTACATTTGTTGCAAGTGGAAGGGGCCACAATTATTCTTCAACAATAAATGAGTTTTGTTAGATATTGTATGCATTGGTGAGTGGAAAATAAACCTGTATTAGCATTGACATTGGAATAATATAGAAAATGAATGAATGTAACACAAGGAAATAATGTCTTCTTGGATGAATATGGTTATATGCTACTTTAGGTTCAATGATTGCGGCTGTTCCTTTTATAGATCAGCTGTGAAGGACTAGAAATCACATTCTGTTTAGTCATAAATAAGCCTGGAGTCTTTCTTGTTATATATCATTTAATTAAAACCAATTACGTAATACATCTCAAAATGAGAATGAAGGTTTTTTTCAGCCCTACGATGAACTGATGGCTCGATCCACCTTCACCTACAGGTTCCCCCCCCACAACCCTCACAAAGACTAAAAGATGGATGGGTAATTAATATTAATCTGTTCCAAACATATGAAATAATTAAATGTTTTCTTATATTCGTATTCACTCATGCCATTCACATCCAGCTGCTAATTTTTAATAAGGCTTAACTTTGCATCATGGATTCAACTGAAAACAATGATGCCATTATAACCACTGGAACCAAACCTCATGGTTTAGTTGAATATTTTACAGGAAAACATCAGGTATTGATTTTAAGTTCAAATTGGAACAAAAATAGATATAAAACAAAAACTAAAAGCAATGAGACGATGAGATATGTATCACAACTCAACGCTCAGCATTCAATGGGCCTGATTCACTAAGATCACAATAACAGGCACAAATTTGCTTGCTTGTGCCAAAAATATGTGTGCTATTGATTTGATGTCAAGATTTCCTGCACAAATGACAACAGCTGCAAAGTCTTGAAGACCAAAGTATTCAAATGAAGATTTTGGGTGTGCTACTGGTTGTCGTCATGGAGACAGTATGCTGTAAAACTGCTCTGGGATACACCAGCACACCTCTGGGGGAGTGGCTATTGTTTTCAGTTATAGCCGTCTGGAGTTCAATGACGACGTGTCCAAGCTGACTGGACGGACCTCCACACCCTAACCTATCTCTACAGACTAGATGGACCCATGAACCATCATGTACCCCCACCCAACCGTATTATAATAGACTGGAACCACATCCACAAATGGTCCATCAGTCCTGGTGCATCTATATCCTGTCCGTCCATGGGAGTGGATCTGTCCTTTCACTGTGGTTCTCCCTGAGGTTTCTGCTTTCCCACTGTGTTTTGGAGTTTTTCTTTGCTGAGAAGGAGGGTCTAAGGACGGGGGATGCCCAGGACATTAATTAAATTCATTCATCTACTGTATATTTGACCCCTGTTTTTGTTTAACTGTTGTTTAACCCTGTAAAGCCCTGAGGTAACCTTGTTGGGATATAGGGCTCTACAAATAAAACTGAATTGAATTGAAAACAGTGACTGGAATAATCCAGACACATGGAAATGTAACGTTGGAGGAGTTTAGTCATAGAAGGTACTGTATGACTCGTCCTTGTGACTGGGCCCAGATCATCCCCTAGTTGATCTAAAAGTTCTGAAATGGCATCGTTGGGTAGGCCATACGTCTCATTTAGTTTTTCTTCCTTCATTCCAAAAATCTTGATGTGAGCAGAACCGACTGGTTCTCTGTGTTGCCTTTGGTTGGGTCTATGCTGCCTCCTTGTTATGACAACTGCAGCCAGTTTTGCACAAAGCTGTGCCAGTTAAAACTTGCCTTTCAGATTTGATGAATATAGACACAAAACCAGCCACTGCAAATGATTTCAGGTTTGGTAAATAATATTCAGCACATTAAATAAATATTTACATTTACTCCCAATAATATTACACATTCTGGCAGAAATGCCCATATTGTGTACTCATCAGGCAAACCTGCTAAATGACTTGCATGAGATATTTTGCCCATTTTAGATACGCAATCCTCAGTGCATCCAGATAATAGATAATCTTTATCATTTGTGTGTGTGTGTGTGTGTGTGTGAGGTCAAGTTTCTGTACATTTTAACACTTACAAACCTTTAGTAAATCAGGCCCAATGAATCTGAACACACTATTGTGTCTTTTTTCATGCTTTCATTCTTTAATTATAGTGCATTTGAACATTCTTTATTGTAAAAAAAAGAAAAAAAAATCTAAACAAGAAATAAACCAAAAGCATGTTTCTGAGGGAGCTCATTTCAAAGGATCTTATTAAAGGTGAAAAAAGAAACTTGAACGGTGTTACTAGTTATAACATTTCCTACTGCAACATAAACACACACACACGCACACACACAGAAACCACACTTCCATTTCATGTGCTCCTAAAAGCCCTGAGAAACAATGAAGTGAGGAATACTGCCACATGCGGAGGAGGAGAATGATTTCAAGTGAGTCAGACTTACAGTGGAGCTGAACTCTGAGCTGTAGAGGAATGTTCTCTATATCTGCTCTCTGCACAGCCTCAACCACTGCACACACACGTATAATGCTAAAAATACAATATACAGTACAATAAAGACAGCTCTATCGCACCCTTTAAGGTACGTATGTTTTGGATATAATGGCTTTGTTTACTGGGTGTTTTTTCTTTCCTATTCTGTGAAACCACTGCTTTCACATTCATCTCTTTGTGTAACTTCAGCGAAACATTTATGCAAACATGGTGAATTGCTAGAGAAACTTTCATGGCTCTGCTAATAGAGCTGAAACAATTAATGGAATCACTAGCAGAAAAGTTATTGGGCATTATATTGATAAAATGCCTAATACCCTGTTTGGTGTTTCTAGTCTGTTAAATGTGTCAGTTTCCTGATGGATTGAATAAAATGCACTTGTTTCAACCTTTGAACACTGCAAAATTAGCGCAGGAATTCAACTATTAATTGATTGTATATTTAGCAGCTTAAGAACTATAGACATGAGACAATACCTTTGGCTATGTTTTCTTATGTATTTGAGAATGATTGTCAAAAACAAAAAAAATCACATAAAATATCTGTAGTAACTCTTAATAAAACAAAATGACAAAATGTTGCCTGGTGTAATTAATGGAAATATAAGTTGTTGTTTTTTTTTAAATGTAGTTTATATTTACTTCTTCAATTAAAACACATTCATATTTTTAATTGCTATGGTACAGGTTGTATAGGTAATAAAAGACATGTTGATCATTAAAGTTTATACACTCCATCTATTCATTGATTTACTCATCTATTAAAATCCATTTTAACTGAACTGTGTTTAATTGTAATTATTTGATAGCCCTAATGTTCCGATATTAGCCTAAGGCTTTGAACACAATTAAGCTAAAGGATGCATGGTACAGTACGTTACTGGAAAAGTAAATGTATCACACATACATACTTCCTGATGTGCTATTTTAAAGGGAAAGCAAATGTTTTTCTCCATGCTGTGTCACACATTAGTATATGGAATAATTTTTACTGGGATCAACATTGGTTTGTTGGGCCAAAACACGATCAAATCAATAAATGTATAAATTTGACCCAGTCGTTACAAATCAACAAGTGTGTGTCTGTAGAGTGGATGGTGGAAAAAAAAAAAAAAAACCTGCATGTTTAAAACTAATGGACAATAACATTTTCTCATTTGAAAATTGATTTTATTTTTTTTTGGCCTTGAACTACAGGTCATGAGGTTACTGGAATCAATTATCTCTGTCTTGGGGGAAAAAAAAAAAAAAAAATCTAATTTGCTAAGTTTTCCACACTTGCAGTTTGTAAGTTGGTAGACAGATGTAATTACGTAACCAACAGTCAAAATTAAAAACAAAAATCCTATCCTGCAGTGTTTTTAACCGCTTACTGCTCCTCCATATCAGGGACTAAAAGGAAGTGAGTGTCGGCAAACTTGCTTCAGTTCGCTCCACATCCTCCTGCTCCTACTTCGATGGCGCTGTTCCTAGAATTATCTCTCGAAAATTATGCTTCCTCCCTTACGTCAGCCTGACCTGGAGTCTCCTCATGAGTGTGTGTGTGCACGTGATAGAGGCAAAGGAATTAAAGCATCTTAAAGCCTCAACACCAGATTGGTCAAATCCAGGCAGCAGCAGCAAAATTCCACCCTAATCTTTAGCACACTTCCTCCCTTCCTGGCCCCCCCCCCCCCCCCCCCCCCCCCCCCACCCCACCCCACCACCGCAACCACCACTTCCTCGTATCCTGTTGCTATGGGAACAGCAGTGTCAGAGGGGCATGGGATGAGGGTAGCTGGGGGTTCGGGGTGGTGTCTCCTCAGATGACAGCACCACAAACACACACACACTCTCACTCTCACCCTTGACTATTTCAATTTGTGGTGCGTCATGTGTTTTTAATCTTATCTTACAGTTTTGTTTCTCTCCTTCTACATCACCTCTCATTCCTTTTGCTCAGTCTCTCATGTTTGTGGCTTAATGAGGAACAGCTTGTTTGCGGTGTGTCTGCGTGCGTGCTTGTGCGTCTGTGTGATGAAATGGCAACAGCTCTGACTGTCTGGCGTCGCGCTGTGGCTGCGTTCTGCCAAAAGTCATCATCTGACTCACCGATGGGGATGATGGCCCATTTGACTAATGCTTCTCCATAAAATGGTCCAACAATGTCAATCCAATCAACAGAAGAAAGGCCGAATGGGGGAATCAGGAGGTTAGATCAAATCACTTTGGTACAGGTTCCATTCTGTCGACCCAGATTCGGGACAATGGTCAAAACAAGTCAACCGTGCTTTTACAGCATCATCTTGTTGTGTGTGTTTTACAGCAAATGCTCTTTTTTTCCCCCTACCTGTACGACATGTAACACCTCCACTGCTGTGCTCTGCTTGAACAATAAATCCCCCCAGTGTGTTCACGCACATTGGTCGTGACACCTTTAAAGGGGGCGCTGAGCAGAAAACCACAGGGTAGAGGCTGAAAATGGCGTAATAAGGGCAGCAGAGAGAAACAAAGCGGGAGAGAGGAGAGAAAAAGCGGCCGGTTGCCAGTGACAAAACAGCACAACAGATTTAACAACATGACTGTATTTGTTGAACTGGCTTCAGCACAATTACATCCCATTGTGAGTAAACCTCTGCATCATCTGCAGCACAAAGCTTTATAAACACTTTCATAAGGCTGCTATTTTCATACTTTATTCCAATAAATATGGTAACATCCAAACTGATACGTGTTTTTAATATTCCGGTGACGGCTCTCAGAAGATGACAACTGCTGACACTTTAATCACTGACCGTAGCAGCTGCAATTTCTTGCACACACTAAGAAAGACATGATGATCATGGTGGTAGTTGTTTAAGAGGATGCTGCTGGGTGCTAAAAAAAACAGAGATGAAGTTAAGCATGGTGGAGACTTGCAGCTGGAGGGAAACTTTTTATTGGCTGCCGTGAGAGTGTAGTATTTTCTGTTTGTGTGTTTGTATGTGGTTGAGTCACACAGGAAACAAAAGCCCAAAATTGAGGACTTAGTTTTCTGTGTGAGGACACATCTGTAAGCGCTTGTTCGTACAGTAATTTCCCTCGTAGATCATTTCATGGTGGTTGCGACTGAGTGTGTTTGTGTGTTTGACCTCAGGCTCCCTTTAAATACAAAATACAACTGGGCCACTTTGTCCACGTGTACAACACATTTTTCAGTATGGCGTCACACACATAGAAACACACAAACTGAGCACAGCCACCTCGGCTGCTGCCCAACATTTCCCTACTGTAATCCATGTAAACTAAGCCATGCTTTGCCAAGTCCATCAGCATCTCCCATTCCAGTTTGTCCTCTGGTTTTCTTTCTTTTCTTGCCACTTCATTTCTTTTCATCTTTTTCATCATTGCTACACATTCGTCCTTGGACAAATAATAGACGGCAGTATCTATGCAAACATCAGTGATTTTAATCGAATGGAAATATGATGTGTATTATTTTATTCCAAAAATAAAATGAACAATAATGATGGTCATTCTCTGGGTTACATTTTGAGACAGTTGGCAGACTCACTTCAAGTTTCAAGTCTTTCCAAAATAAGTCCTAGTCAACTCTCAAGTACTGGCAAACAACTCTTATGTCTGCACTTGGTCAAAGTTTTCCAAGGTTGTGTCTCACGTCTTGGCAAAAAGATTAAAGCAGCTTTTAGGTCACCTCTCGATGATCTTTTGGTCAAAATAAAAGTCAAAATACGTGTTTCCGTTTTGTTCCAACTTTCAGAAAATCAGATTCTTAAATCACATCTTTTGAGCCAGGCTGTCTGCACTGTTCAGTGATCATGTTGGATTTATGCAGCAATAACCTTCGTGAACAGGTTGCTTTTACACACATGCTAATATTCCATGAATATTTGGAATTTAACAAGATTCCATTTGGACATTCCAAATTAAGATGTTTTCTGAATAAAGCATTTTCAGATTCATACGTGGGATATGATGATTGTATTTTGGGTTCACAGGTATTCTATGGGTTTTTCCTTTAATTTAATTTGTATATGAAAAAAAAAAAAAAACAGTTACATTACAATGTCAGAAGATAACAAGTGGTGGTTTACTTTTAAATAAATAAGTAAATATATATTAAATAAGTAAATATATATATAAAAAAACAACAACAACATTTTACCAGCTGTTGTTTGAAGGAATGAAAGAGGGAGGCCGATCTCACACAGTGGAATGTACGCACAGCTGTGTGGACAGGAATATTGGTGGAATATCGATCTGCAGTGACCATGTAAAAATCGTATTATTATTATTAAAGAGTTTATTGTCTTTTTGGAATAACAGAAAAATTTAATTATTGTTGTTTGTATAAACATATGTGGTGTTCCAGCTGAGTTCCATCTTCACATAAATAAACCTCCTTTAAGTTTTCCAACAAACTAAATTAATGAAAAGAAAGAATTCACTCAAATAGGGAAGATTTAACCCCACAATGCCAAATGTATCATATTTGATACATGAGTTTTGAAGACCTCACATGATCAGTGTGGCTTTTTTTCTTGAAAACCCCAATGTATATAATTAGATACATACAATACAGGGATAATCCACCAGAGGTCTTTCCAGTGACATAAGATTGTCTTTAATGAGGAAGGTGGCAGAACTTTGCAAATTTTGAAAAGGAATTACCAATTTGTTAGACATGTTTGCATTATATAATTTAAAACAAAACGTTAAAATATTAGAATATTTGGTAATTGAGACCCAATGTTTCAAATATGATAGAAAAGAGAAACTCATACGTGAAAATTTTATTTGAAAACATCAGTTTTTTGGGGGGTTGTTAAGAAGGACCAATAAAGGCTCCAGTTTGAAAGAACTAGAAATTTCTGTCAATGATTTAATGGTTCAGGCTTTACAGGGTTAAATATTATGTTGGTAAGAGTAAAATGAAAATGATCCTCAGATCAGTAAAGCAAAAGAATTTCATTATCTTCACATGCTATTTTAAAAAGACATTTGGGGTGAATTTGTTAATTATTCACTAATTATTATCTGTGTGTATTAACAATAAAATTTCACAATTCCTTTATTTACTGCCTCTTTAGCCTTTTATATCCCTCCCTCCCTTCTTCCTGTGTCTGGTTCCTTAGCGTGCCATCAGCATTAAGGAGGAAATTACTTACACATTTATATCCTGCTTTTCCAGGAGTTTGACTCCATAAAATTATAACAATTCACACTCTGAGCCAAGTTTATATTGGAACTGGATTTCAGAGCAGTTTTCCACCAAGAGCAGCAGGACATCTCCAATCTCTGGACTCTAGTGCCTCTAGAAGACACAGCGCTAATGCTCACTGCGATGTAATTATGCCTTTAATGGTGTACAGGAGGAGGGGTGGGGCAGGGACAGGGTGATAGCATTAAGGGATATTAGGGCGGGTGGGGTGTTCATTTTCATTAGGCTTTATGGGTCGGAAAAACATTGTCATGCATACCAATTAGTGCTGGAACAGATGGCTTAGTATGGTTGTATGCAAACGGATAGTGGAAGAGTGTGTTGTTGAGGGGGTTAGGCACCTACAATTTAGTGTAAAGCATCAGGTTGGACAACTGAGGGAGAGTTCAGACCAATGGCTGCTTCAAGAGCCTCCCTCTTCCTCTTCCCTCTTTCCCTTCCCTTCCCCAACATCCATCACAGGTCAGGACCTCCAGAGCAAAATCAAACCTGGATCCGTCTGTTCACCAACGTCTCTGAGGAGGGAGCCATATGCTGACATATGCTGATGGAGAGGGAGAGGGGTTGCCTGATTATGCGTGTGTGCATGTGTGTGTCTGTTCGTCTGCAAACTGTTCAGTGCCTCAGCGACATTGCCGATACAACCATCCTTTAAATCTGCAAAAACATTTGACCTAATTGGACTTTCAAGAGCCAAAACAGACACTTTTACATTACATCTATGACATTTTGCACTCATTCTCAGTATATTAAATCAGTTCGTTCCTTTGGTTCCAAACCACATCTCTCCTTCTCTCACATTTTATAGTTTTTTTTGGGTTTTTTTTTTTTATAGGAGAGCATTTTCTCTCAGAACTGTAGTCTTGTCAGGGATGAACATCCTCTACACTTAAGATATCAGTAGACCCTCCCATTTATGAACAATAATACTATTCTGCATGTTAATGTTCAAAATCATGAGGGTAAATGGGTATATTTGTGAATAATTCAAACAAAACACTTGATCAAACAGAATAACACTACAAGCAAACTGATCAAACTGATGTATTCAGGAAAAAAAAAAACAACAACTCCATGCCATTCCCAATGTAACAAATGCAAATATCTCAAAACAACAAAAACTCTAGCATTAATAAAGGTTGTATTAATGGATTTTTATCCACTAGAGGGCACAAAGCCATTAAAACAAACTGATAGAATAAAACGTCCATTATACTTCATCACAACTTTGTGTTTTGTCAAATGTCAACTTTCATTCATCATATATAACATGGTCTCTCATTTGAGGTCAAATTTCTTTTTACTTTATTATTGGAAGTGCAGAATACATGCTTCCCTTAGCTCTGGTTTAGTGTTTACAAAAATCCAAAGGACATGCTCACATATCTTTTATTTACCTGTGACCATTTTTTATTTGCCAGTAGCTTATTTGTTGCCTTTTTGCTTTAAACAAAAACAAGGTCAAAAAGACAGTAAAAGCTCTACAAAATGGGAACACTTCATGACATAATGTTAAAAGCACATTATTAGTGGATATTGGATATCAATTCTTCACAATTTTATTTTAACTAACCAGCACATGAGGACAAAATGTACCATCTTAGGATAAGCAGTTCTGTGATTCTGACCTCACCGGTCATTTACAGTCTTTTGAAAAGTTTCACAGTGAGATTTGCAAATGATGAATAAAAGAAATGCACATCTGAACTACGGAACAGATTTATTTCCATTGTGTTGAGGTGCCAGTAGACCTGTGGTTATGTTAAGCCACCTAGAGGTAAATGAGAGCCTGCTTCCCCCTTCAGAGGTCTTGAACATATACCTGAGGGACCCAAACACTGGCCGATCAACAGCCTTTTGTGTCACTTGTCATCTCTTGTCCACAGTCCTCCTCTCACTGGCTTTAGAGCTCAGTGTTCCATCTGTGAGGCAGGGTGGGTACAGGTGCACCTCCCCATTTTGCAGACTTTATACTAGCAAACACTTTAGCTGTGGCGTTAGCTACGGCTCAGTGGGTCTGAATGGGGACACGCTAACAGGCTAGTGCTGCAGTCCCAGAGCCCATTGATCTGTGCTGCTCACTAATAACAGACAGCAGAGACTCGCTAGCTCTCAGGGGCCATTAGGATGCATGAGTGGGAACCGTGCTAAATGGGACAATACACAGAGGTGTGTACAAGGGTAAATACACTCCAGTTTGTATGGAGAGGCAGATACACAGTGGGTAAGCTTAACTAACATGTAATTCCTTTGGCTAACCTTGGAATTGCATTACGCTGCGTGTTTGTCTTTGCGTGCATGTGTGTGTGTGTGTGTTGTGATATAGGGATTAAGCAAGTGTTACAGGCTGACTGTGGCGGCTATATTTAGGGTCATGCAGTTACATTTTCAAGCCATTATCTAGACCTGTGGGGACAAGCAGGGATTTTGGCATGGCACAAACACACAAATACACAACACTAGTTGTGTGTTTGGGCGCATAGGCACTCTGCTATCTCGCGAACAGTAAGAGGAGAGAAATGGTGAGCACTGTCTGCTCTCCATCCCTCTAAATGTTTAATGAACCATCTTTCTCTGTCTCTCTGGCGCTCCTGTCTCTCCAGCTCACTCACCCTCTCTTACCCTGCTGATCAGCCCTCACCCATCATATATTTTTCTCACATTATCCCTGTTTGTCTTCTTCTCTCTCCCTGCAGGCGAACAGACGCCACACAGACATACTGTATATGTTCAGGATGAGGACAGAGCTGAAGAGGAAGGAGGACCAGATTCTCATCTGCATCCTGTTTCACTCCAACCTCACTCTGGCCCACACCCAACTCTACAAAATATAACATTTATTTTAACTTTACTTTTTTTGGAGTTTGAAATATAGCAATTTGTAGATCCAGGCACACTTTTGCTCAGATGGGACAGTATTTCACAGCCTGAGTGAAAGTGTTTCTCAGTTTCTGTGTTAACCACATGAGGAAAGCATGCAGCGGCACTGATCCAGCTCCAAAGTGCTTGTATTGTAACTGGCATTTTTTTTGGCAAGAGGGAAAGATGTGGATTTGTCCACAGTCACAGCTGTTATTGTTTAGTCAACAAGATTTGGCTGTGTGGGATAAATGCTGCTCTGTTTTATTGGGCTTAATCTACTCCACTCTTCTTTATCTTTTAATTCTGAAGATGGTGGCTTTATCTTTTTAGCCACTCTGAGTAAGCCACTTTTACCTGTTTTTGCATGCTTATCTGTTCTACAGGTTAAACTTATAATCTGCATCTGTTTAAGACTACATTCCAAGCAAGCACAGAACCAAACAGCTAAAAATAATGTAGAGAGAGAGAGAGAGAGAGACAGAGACAGAAAGAGAGAGAGAGAAAGTATAGACAAAGTAAAAAACAGGATGACCTAACTATAACAAATCATACATATTTAATTATTTGATCACTGAAGTTACTTACCATATCCATTAAATGATCAGCATTTGGAAACCACAAAACCAGGCTTGAAGAGACAAATGAATTAACTTTGTAAAACTACTGGTTGGTTTGAGATATGAGGCTTGACTTAAAACTTAAAACTGATTAATTAAACGACTTCTGTCAGAGGATCAATGGGTCTTTGCTGTAAATCATAACAGTTTTTTGTTTTTTTTTTACGTAAGTTGTAGCATATCTGGTCTCATTTTCTGAATGAAAGACTTCGGATTCTAGCTATCTATCGGGAGAAAACAGTTATTTTCTCAGATTTTTTGTGATTTTGTTTTGCTTGGCTCCTCTGAAAAACATTTAAAATGCGTAAAACCTCTTACTCTGCTGTGAAAATATACACATAATACACAAGACAAACGACGCTGCACAGTTGTGCTTGCAAGTGTGTATTTCCGTGTCTGCATGCGTGGAAATGGGTACGAGTGTGGGTGTAAGCAAGCGAGCGCACTTCTCCTCGCAGCCCCAGGACTTCAAATTATCCTGAGGCTCCTCCAAAACACACTTCAGAATTTTTGTCTGCTTTCCAAACTCATTACTTTAGTAGGGCAAATCAAACAGGGCGCATTAAACGGAACTCGAACGTGAAGAGAGTGGAGTGCAGGGGGAAGACTAGTGTGTGTGCGTGCACCACAGAGAAAGTGAGTGTGCCTGTGTGTTAATTAGCAAACTCCTGCTCTAATTAATGGCCTATGAATAGCCATGCTGAGTGACGAGTCAAGGTTGGACACCTGTGCGGCCATATTGATGCTGGAGCAAACTTTTTGTCAGGCTATATCAAATTACTGGCATTTAATGTAAATAAAATATTGGCAGCCTCATCTGCTGCTGAGCCAAGTGAGTATGTTAAAGAGACAGTGAGTACGTTCAACACGGATGAAGTCAGAGCAATTAGGGAACACATGAATCATCACTGTGGAGGTAATGACCGCAGAGCAGCACGGAGAGTCAATTACTCCGTCATACCAGGAACTGGCAGTATTACACATTATTTATAACTCAATGTAGAAATGATATAAGGACTATACTCTGCTCCGTGGTAACATTAATTTAATATATTCCTCAAGAAATTACTTTTTTGTTATACCCTATCATATTTGCAAATTGAATCCTTGCAGAGCGCAGAAATGATCGTTAATTTAATAACTGACTTTCTAAAGTTAACCTCAGATTTTAAACCAGTTAGTTTGAGCTGCTAGAAGAAGAAAAAAAAAAACAAAGACTCTGATAAATCTTCTGATTTTGTTATTCTGTCTTTTCTCCAACTAACGTATGCTTTCATTATTAACCACAAGTCCAAATGTTTTTGATCATTTAGATTTTTGATCATTTAGGTGATTAAATCATTTTGTGAAAAAAGAAGCTGCATGAGCTGTGGACTTGATATGAGACTTTTGTAATCTTCAAAACATAGTATCTTCAAGGGTGACCTGAGGCTACACTAATATCTAAACTAGAGATATTAAATATGAAATATGAAGAATACTATGTTTTAAAAATGTATGCCTTTCTGCCCTAAATGAACTATAGTTTGCAAAAAGTTCAGTGGAGAACTTTTGTTGCCTTTTTTTATTTTAGTTATGAATACTTCAACACTTTATGTCTGAGCCCTGAATGACCCTGAAGCATTTTACTTGACAGTAATGACTCTCACTGCACAGTATCCTACTTGTTACATGAGTTCTCACAAAAAAAATCAATGATTTTGAGAGAAAATTTTGATTTAAAACGGTCATATTGATTTAAAGATGATATCCACCGTCTGCAATCCATAAATAACAGACTGTATGAGGTCACTGACCGATAACAACTATTCAACTATAATCGACAAAGTTGTATAATAGCTGCAAAGAACCTCAAACTACAGCTTTTGATCTTCCTGAAGGACCACGCTACAAGCTTTTCAGAGGTACTTGATATATAAAAAATAACACATTTTCAGCTCTGCGCTGCTGTTAAAAAAAGCCTAAAAAAAAAAGAACCTTTACGTCAGAACATCAAATAAAATAATATCCGCTATTAGGCAATGATGACACTTTTAGAGTTCAAGGCAGGACATAACACTGAAGAGGATTCTACAATGTACAAAGCAGTGTGTTATACTTTCCACTGTTTGTGTAAGTGTAAGAATTTCAGCATCAGCATGTGAACATGGCTTTCTCCCCGTTTAGAAGCGTGTGTGAAAAGAGAGCATTCCCTGCCAACAGATCAATACTCTGGATCCATTCTGGTTTGTTAAGAGTAAAAGGCATGGATTTGAACACAGAGGAGGAAGGCTAACGGTCGCTGATTTTGCCAGGCTATACCGGACCCATTTACTTCTCAGCTCCGACTAACAGGGTTTCTCATGCCTCTGAATCACTTTGTGTTGCCATCCCAGCGCTGTATATGCTACAAGAAAAATTACCCCCATTATGTAATCTCTATAATGATTCCTATCGAGAAAGCAGAGGCTACAATGGTGATACAGTAAATTATACTAAACACCATTACTCTTGACAGCTCCTTTTGAGTGCATGTATGTATGCTTGTGTTTGTTTGAGAGTGTGCATATGTGTGTATGTGTGTGTATGTGTGTGTGCGCGTGTGTGTGTGTGTGAATGTTTTAGGTGAGTGAATGATTGATTGTGTGTGCATGAGTGTGTGAGTGCCACTCTTACAGTGAAATTAAACTGGGGCTCAGGTGAGAAACACAGCAATGCTTCAGTGTAGAGAAAAGGGAGGAAGAGGAAGAAGAAGTGACAGAGAGGAGTTAAGCACCCGAGGGACTTTACAGATGACGTGGAATAAGCCTGTCTGGGTTAAAGAATAAAGGAGAGAGGAGGAAAAAGAGGTAGACAGAGAACGAGAGAGGAACAGAGGGAGCTGACAAGGAGATTGAGAGATGGGGAGATTGATGGCATGTAATGATGAATCGGATGGACGACGAGACAAGAGAGACATGCACGTCAGAGGCCATTACTCATCTGCAGCACACACACTCACACACACAAACACTGCAAACACCACCCAAGGGTGCAGAAAGAACTGTCTACCACCCACTTCTTTCTATTTCTCTCACCTTTTTCCTTTCTTTTTTTTTTTTTTTTTAAATATTTTTTGTCGCCCTCCTGTTCATCCCACCCTCCATCTGTTCCTCCAGACTCTTACTTCTCTGGAGAGTCATATCATTCATATCCATGTATATTACTCACCACAAAACGGATGCTGTTTTCAAGGAACAAAACTGGAGCAGCAATGGACTCAATATATTAATGTCTAGTAACCCATAAAGACCCAGTGCTACTTTTGTGTCAGTTCCCAAATCAATTTTTCCTCTCTATCTAATATTTCTTAAAAAATTATCACCATTTTTAAATATTATCGACTGTATTTTGTATTTTCGGTGTAAAACATGTATTTTCCTATATTCAATTTACTGATCATATAGGTGTACATGAAAGCTCAGATACAATTCATAGAATATTATAATATCAAATCAGAAAAAATTTTGCACAATGTTCTGGTAAAACGAACACTGTGTTTTTACTGTTTGTAAAACTTTTTTTTTTTTAAATGCCATCATCATAACCCCAGTTCATAGACATGTAAAAGCTTCTCTCATTATGTCACAGACTTTTGGTGTCTGATCACTTTTAAATCTGTACAATTGTAGAAAAAATTATTAGGCCATCAAAAACAATGGTTATGCAATGAAGTACTACCTCCTGTGTGTATTATGTGACTAAAACAGACAGAAAAGAAAACATGGAATGTCTAAAAGCAGTGTTTTTGTCAGTACATTGATATAGATAATGATGTGATTTTTGGTTATTATCAAGAAAACACGGAAAATGGATAGATATCAGCTCTGAAATGAAACTATTATGAGCTAGTTTTGTTGTTATCATTATATTTGTCCAAACAAATGTACCTTTAGTTGTACCAGGTACTAAAATGAACAAAAACCTGAAGAAAACAAGGGTGGTCTAATCATTTTTTTCCCCACGACTGTATATTTCTGAATTATCTTTTCAGGGCGGTAAGTTCTTGGTTCATGCTTCTGATCAAGTATATATGTCTAACCTTGGCCTCGGATCCTCACACATTACAGGGTTGACACGTCTGGACTGTATGTTCTGCATGATATGCTTGAATGTAATGTCACTGGGTTCAGACTTTGAAATTTGAACTTAAACTGTGATGAGGTTCACAAAAATCTATACATGAAACATAGAAATTACTAACTACGAACGATTCTGATTCAGGTTTAGTCCTACGAAACCTGAAAAAAACATATCCAGAAACTTTTAATGGAAGGTCAAATGTGATCTTAATATGCTAAAATATGCATAGTCCCACAATTTGACTTCTTGACTCACTACTGTCATGAATTATGTGATAAAACCACATGGGGAACAGGAAACCCATGTCTACATAGATGTTCTTACAGTTTTGGCCTGTTTCGCAGAGATAGTGCTCCAGAAAGAGCACCTTAACACATGACTCTTAGTATGTGAAACCCGTAGGTGAAATAAAAACCCTAAATGGACATCACAGTTGTGTGTAATGCTGTCTCACTGCTGCTCTGGACTTGTGAAGGCTGTTTAAAATGAGCTCTCCACTAAGCTGTATTCACTAAACATCTGCTTAACATCCTGTACGCACACTCCTTAATACAATGCGCCAATATGCCGAGCGGCAGAGTGTGTGCCGTCCTCGCTCCCCGTGGAGGCTTCAAATGCATCACGCCTAATCAGAGAGGGAGGCTCAGCTCATGCTGGCTAGTGCTGCATGCTAATCCTCTGCAGATGAAGACGCTAAGCTAAGCACAGGCTGACAGCCATGCGGTACAAATGGCAAAGAAGGCTAATGCTAACTGCAGTGTCACTGTTCCTTTCCACCTTTATTTCACACATAGTCCTGAACGCTGGTTCTCTATGCATCTGGGTATTTGTTGTGAGAGTATTTCATGACCAACTGCACGCGTGAATGTATGTGTTTGTAGACAGCCTAGCCAAAAACAGCTGCATTAAGCCTACGACGTCACTGTGGCCAACTGAGAGTTGATTTGGCTGTAAATATCTGTGCGTATGTGTGTGTGTGCCTGCGGCTGCGAGCTTGCATTCATGAAGGAATTTGACAATAATACTAACAAGCACCACACGCCAGGCAAATGTGGGATGCGAGACAACCTCTTGGCACAAAGTTCACATCCACACACAAATAGAGTTCAGTGATTTGTTGTGATTGTTGTTGTTTACCAGCTGAGGTGAGAGGGAGCTGTGGCCTTCTCATTAAAACAAAAACCTCTGTAACTCAAAAAACTTTTCTCATTAGTGTGTGTCTCTTCGGCTTATCTGCGGTGTGCTTGCCCACTAGCTGCTAACACAGAGGAATGATTTGTGAGTAGTTTTGGCTCAGACTCAGTTTAAACACACTTGTGGAGTAGGTAAACACAACCATCCATCAGATGGTGTGTAAGTATGTCAGAACATCTGTGTGCCCGGCGAAAAGATTTTGAGAGGAAACCACCCGCCTCAGAGGGATCATAGCGGTGACGCACACACTCACAGTCACACACACATACACTAACTGGCTATAGTTGTGTAAAAGCACCCCAGAGAACCACAAAAGGCTATAATGTCTGCCAGTCAGAAAAGCACTTACACAGTGCTGCCTGCCAATCTCAGTCAACCACAGCCGCCACAATGCCCACCACAGTGCCCACTCACCGTCAATCACGTTTCACCACCACTCCTACCACTTGACAACCTGCAAAACGTCTTGCAGCACCCGCCAGCATGCAGCCAACACTCCTAATTACAACCATCACTGCCAACTGCACAATGCTAACCTTCGGCTGAAAGAAACCGCAATTCAACATAATGTAAATTCCTTCACCGAGTCTCCACAGAAATCCAAAGACATATACTGTTCAGCCATGTCCAGGTCCAGAAATCTCCTCACGTTGGCTTCCTGCTTCCCCTCTGACATGTTATATCCCATTAACGAGGTGTCACCGCTAATATTTAGGACGTTAATTTGTGCCGCTCCTGAAGCCGCTTTGATCCAAACACAGTGTGACAAGTTTAATGACTAAACAAAACAGAGGACAAACAAACCTAAAGACCTGCTGCTAAATCATGGTGGGGTGGTCTACAGGGAGACAGCTTTTGAAGTGGAGGAAAACAACCAAAGGAAGCTTTTTATGTGGCCGTGCCATCATTACGCTGGGCGAGGTGAGGCACAGGCCTAATTAGGCCTGGGATTGATTGAAGTGGTGTGCTCTTTTGCTTTCAGACTAAGATGTGTGGGGGGAGGGGGAGGGCGGCAGGAGACAAGCAAAATGAGGAACATCCTCAATACGATTCTACAAAAGGAGTGTTTTTTAAGAGTGATTAGTTTCAATGAAATTTACATTTGTGTGAGCTCACTTGCAAGATGACCACCTTTTAAGATCAAAATTGTGTTTAAGAATCAAAACTTGTGCGTAAAAAAGAAAGCATTTCAGTGACTATTAAAGCACTAAATTGTTCTTACATTATCCAACAGGATTTATGGATAATTCAGCTAAAATGTCATCTAGCAGTCACATGTGGTTGGCATTTGTAGTTGGCTTCATGCTACAGTTCAGTTTCAGGGTTAAAGAAATGAAAGTCCTGACAACATGGGAAGACAAAGACGAGTTGGAATACACTGCAAATAATTTGGTTCTTACCAAGATTAAAAAGAGACTTGTTATATAATTTACCTTGTTTTAAGAGTTAATTTCTTATTCTAAGTGTTCATACATCTGTGGACATCCTTCTTTCTAGATGTAACGATCTAAATTCAAGAAATATCGTTAACTGAAATTATCTTGGTGCACGGGCAGATATTTCATTTGAATAACTTTTTCCTCAGAGTTAGTGTTTTTATCTTGTTTTTAAACACCCATTTTTTGCAGTGTATTGATATTCATGGATGCATCCAAGTATGAAAGGAGAGTGATTCTGTTCTTTTTGAAGTGAAGACACATCCCCACTTTTTTGCAGGTAGATGGCAAAGCAGAGCCCCAGCCTATCTTCCTCCCTCCCATCATTTTTCCCTCTTCCCCCTCCATCTTCTAAACCTGGTTATTCTTGAGAACCGGGGCTGCTGTCAGCTCCCACCAGCTCTTGCCTTTAAATGACAGAGGTAACCCTCTTATATGAGCAGCCACTGCTAAAAGCATGTCATTTTCTCCCGCTAATGTCAAGTGGGAACAGTTCAGAACAGGCAGGGGGAGTTAATAACACTGCATTCTCTCCTCACACGGATCCCTTAGGTGCTCCCGCTTACGTGAATTTAAACTTTCTGCATGACCTTGGTATTTGTGACTAGTGAGAAATCCTGATGTGACCTGATCTCAAACTTTGTCTGCATTTCACAATCTCCTAAAAGCCCTAAGTCAGAAGGAGCATGACGTTACTCTTAACATTTCATCTAACCTCAGCTTTAAATTTCATCATCGGGATCCACAGGCCTTCATATGCAAGTCAACTGTCCTTTTATCTCTTAAGAGTGATGCATATCCACTCAAGTCACACAGACAGACTCCACATTTTCAGTGACTATTCATGTGCACATTGGCCTTTTGAAGAACAACCTGGAAAGCAGCAATGGTAATTTGATCTGTCTATTCACAAAGGTTGCCCTGGAAGTCAATAAACTTATAAGAAATATAATATGCTCTATATAAGAGGGTTTATAGACTCATATAGTGCCAGCGTGAGTTCTTTTTAACCTCAAGGTGATGGTAAACACCAAATAAGTCATACAAGACTCATAAAACACTTAACAGAATAGCACTTCCTGTTTAATTAATAGCCCCCATGTCTCATTCAGGTGGACAATTTTCTAACTTTCTAACTAACAAAAATTTAGCATAGCTAAATTAATCTAACGGGTGACATATTGTAATTAAGTACCAAAATCCCATGAAGGTCCTATAAGTGCATAAAAACCACAACAATAGTACTGTAGGAAAACTGACTGTCCCAAAAAACGTTTTATTCAATCAATAGATGTTCCGAAGTCCATGGTCGACAGTAGAGCTGTTAGTAGCCTTAAAAACTTTTCAATAAAAAGAAGAAAGAAAAAAACAAAACAATGTACCATACATGTACTAAAGAGACCATTATAACTTCAGGAAAAACACAGTAATCCTAATTGTAATGATGCATTTTTCAAATGTTTTTTTTTAATGTAGTCTCGGTCTACAGTGATAGTTTGTACCAACCACTGCTTCTCTTGTTTAGCTCAGGCTTAGCTGAGTGGTTAAGGACAGACTCAGTGACATTTTGATTTGGCTTGACGCTTTTAGCAAGTAGATGCAGTTTGATGTTTCCAAGAATTAGTCACTTAAGTAAAATCAAAACTTTGATAGGAAAGAAATATTTGTGAGTCATCAGTGTATGCTTATGTTTCTGTCTCTGGTCTTTCTTAAGTTTCCACTAAAATGATAAAAAAAAAAAAAAAAAGGCAGAAGCTGGTTGATGTGTTTTCTCATTTGTGATCTTGGGTCAAAGGCAAGACATCTAATTCTAAAGCTGCATGTTTTGCCATTAAATACATGGAATCGAGACTGTGCCTTTTATGCTGATGAGAGAAATAAGCTTAGTTTTCCATGGTGCTTTGCTGGGCTGCTTCTAAAAGAGGCTGTGGCTGTTTCATCCATAACCAACAGAGCCATCAGCAGTAGAAACAGCATCTCTCTGTATTCCACTCATGCCCCCTCCTTTCCACTGCAGAGGCTAGAGGTCCAACATAGCGTGCCTCCACTCATTACCTTGCTGCTTGGATGCCAGACCCCCATTCACCCCATTCACACACACATACACACACATCTCGACACCTACACACTGCAAGCCCCCTGATTAATCATCTCTTTTTAACCCCTCCCTCCCAATGCTGCCTCCCACCCATCTATTTTCAGGATGCAATGCGCTGGGTGAATGAACGTGATTCTGATTTTGATTGGTACCTTCCAAGCTCAATGCTGAAGCAGGGCTGATCACATTATTTGACCCTACCTCACTGATTCACAATGGAGGTGGACACATGTCAGCAGTGGAAGACATTATTATTGTCATGTCTAACCTGAACATATTCATTACTTTTGAGAAAAACAGATAAAAAATGTCACTGGAGTCAATTAAATGCTGCACAGTAGCCTTATATAACAAATGACAATAATAAAAAAAACACTGCCATCTATGTATATAAATATCGGTGCTATTACAATAGCTCAAAAATAAATTTACACATTCCTACACCTCAATACAGCAGCAGCAAAGTGAACCACGTCACCTAACCATGATTTACATCTCCTCCTTTCTTCCTATTTTATCCTATTTGCGTACAGCTGGAGGTTGCAGACATTCATTATTTCATGGGACAAATTTACATTTGTCATCTGTAAGAATCAGGCTGCGAAGAACACTAACAAATCAGAAGATTGCTGGTCTGTAATTCTTCATTTCCTTGCCTTAAAGCTGGTAGATGATTGCAGTCACCTGCAGCCTGCATGAAAACACAGTCACAGGTCAACACAGTACAAATGCACTGAAATGAAAATTCACTTAAGAAGGCACCCACACACATCATTTACTATTACCATTCTAGGGATTTTGTACAGTAAATTAAATATCCACAAGCACAGTCAACTCTCTCCCTAAGCTACAAATCCAAGTATCAAAATTTGAATTAATGTGATATGTGATGTGACACGCTTTGGAGGCGATCCTATTAAATTAGTGCCTGAAAACCTGGGCCCAAAGAATTTTTGTTTCAGGTACCCAAATTAGTTTTATTTGACTGTATGATTTCCCACTGTGAATGAGAAAATATTCTCATATCCCAGTAAAATCATCTGAGCTGCTACCCAGGGAGTTATTCCATTATTTACTGTCTGCAGAACTGCACCAGGATTTTGTCTCTAGATGAATGAATTCATCACTACACTATTTTATGTCTCTTACGGTTAGATGATGGAGAAACATGTTCAAATAAACAATGCTTAACTGTTACTCTGTGGTAAATATGAATGATGCACTGCTATGTTTTAGGTGCCTCTCCAAAACAAGTGGATATTTGACATATTTATAACAATTTATTCAGAATAAATAACAATAATTACTGACACATTTTAATAAAAGTATGAAAAGCAGTTCTTGTACAAACCAGGGTACTTAACATTTTTTCAAATGAAACTTGAAATGGCTTGTGCTGGCCAAGGGTGCCACTTCATGTCCCACAATGACTGTACTTGCATCATAGTCTGGCTTGTTTTTACTATAATAGGAATAAGGCTGAATATTTCTGGCAATAGTGGCAGGATTTTATCATTTTTCTTCACTATCTGTGCATTGAAAGTTAAATGTGGATGAACAAAACATCTGAACTCCAACTACACCCTGAAAGCAGTAAGGTTTGAAAATGTGCTGTTTTGTTTTGTAGGGATTCAGAGTTTTTAATTCCATGCTCGTCATGTACACATGTTCCATCAAAACAACTCTGCTCAATCAAGAGCCTAGAACCTTTTTTACAATGGCTCCATTTCTGAAGTCCTCAGGGACCTAAACATTACGCGCAAATATTGCACATATCACACCTTATCCAAAAGTCTGTCATCAAAACATCTGTATTTCTGAAGGAGACTTTAATATAAAAGCAAACCACAAGAAACAGGGCAGTATTAGCTCACAATCTGGACAACACACACACACACTCATCCTTGTCTTGTCTACTCTTTACTCTCCTGTCCTCTCCTGTTTCACTCCACCTCACACTCCCCTCCATTTTCCAGAGACCATTAGACTTAGCGGGGCCCGCTAGCTTGGGTTAAATACACATAACCTTGCTCTGCTCTGACTGAGGTGTGTGTGTGTGTGTGTGTGTGTGTGTGTAGGGGGGGGATCCAAGACACGCACACTCGAACACACAGAGGTCCTTGCTGCAGCTTTAAGAGCAGTGATTGCTGTAATGGCCCTATAGAGGACAGAAAAAGACAACAGAGAGTGAACAAAAGGATTGAGAAGAGAAAGACTTGATAGATGGGTCTGCTTTCCAGGTCACTTAGGGGGCTCCTCCCCCCGTGTCAGACTCTTTCCCCAGGGTCACTATTAAAGCACAAACACACATAGAACTCACACACAAAGAAGTGAGTACAAGAACAGAGGCAGGTCGCACCACAATGGACAACATCGATTTTACAATATAAACTAATGAAGCAGACCAAACTCAATACGTAGAACACACAAACACACAGGGGAAGCACACACATGCCTTGTAAACACATACCGGCACTACCCCTTTGTTCATTTTCAATACACATACTGTAATTGCTGATGTGAAGATAAGTGTGTACATTACAGAAACACAAACCAATTATATTCATTTTGCAGATATTCTCTGGCTTACCAACACCCATGTTTACACACACAAACATGCAATAACACACACACAAGCACAACTTCCAGGCCTTGTTTGAGAGTATGTGTGTGTGTGTGTGTGTTCCCTTGAGGCAGTGTCTCTTCCCTCTCCTCCTCTCTCTATTTCCTTGGTGACAGCTGTCATCCTGTCAGGCCTATGGCAGCCATGGCAGATCTGGCAGCCCATTCTGCTCACTGACACACACATAGATACAAACACACACATTCTCAAACTTAACAGCCCCTGCAGACGCAGCCCTGCATCTCTCACACCACAGTTCAACCAGACCATATCTGCAGACATGGAAATGCTGTACTGAACTCCACACACTAACCAGCAGTTTCACGAGAAGTTATTTCACTCATTTCTATGTTTGGGGAAAAAGGTACTATCACATAAAAATTAATCAGATTTGTCTTTTTTTTTGTTTGTTTGTTTGTTTGTTTTAACCCATAAAGACCCAAACATCCACTGGCAACCAAAATCAGTTACTGGTATGAATCCTCTAATTCTATCAATACATGTAAATAATTGTTGTGAAATACAGTTTGTCATATTTTCATGGTCATCAGATATGACCCATTTGGACATTCAGAGGCTCCGTAGTGAACATGGAAACACCATCATCTTCTACAACATTGATTCACCAGTAAAAGCCATGGAATTGGATCAATGACAGTGGATGGAGATACTTAAGTTTATGTTGCTAATGATATCATTTACTGAAAAACTCACTTTTTCTTCCATTTGTTTCTGTTTTTGTCATATTAACCCTCAACTTTAATTTGAGTTTTTATGAATATCTATGTGATTAATCAATTAAATATAGAAAAATTGTGGATTTTCCCTTAAGAGTACAGCACACAGAGCATAATATAAAAATAAACGTTGATAAATCACTTAAAGTTTAAAAATAATGGAAAATAAATCATTCAGGAACAGCCACAAAAGCAGCAATTTATGGGTTTTTATGGGTTAAATAATATGCATTATGTAAAATGCCTTGGGATGAAGGGCCTACATTTAGTGGTTGTACCCTGCCTTCATACAATTGGTGACTGGGTTTAGCCCTAACACCAGAAAATGAACAAATGAATGGATATACAAGATGCCTGTGTGCTTATGATGGTCATTCATTAGTGTTGGATGACTTCATTTACTGCTGCAAACTGTTGCCATGGTAGAGAAGTAGAAGTAAAGCATTAACAAACTTACCTAAGTCATCTATACAGAGCTTATAGCCCATTTACACCTACATGGATCTGGTGTTATTCTGGTTCATAAGTATAGTGTTTTGAGCAAAGATGAATTGGTTTGGACCATGGAATTTAGTTTCTCAGCTAGAACTAAAAATATATATATATAATAATGATAACTTAAAAAATAGGTTTTCAATTGAAATAAAGTGTAAACTGTTCTGAGTGTGTTGTGTTCCTCAGTTTTGGGAAGAGACAGCGATCAAAACAATTCAGAAGTCTAAGAAACCAGTGGCAAAAGACATATGCTAACTGCATATCACTGACTAACTGCTGACTAAACTTGATGATGATTTAGTATCCTCTGAACTAAAGGAAAAGTAGAAAGTAGCACAACTTTGAGTTTTTAGGTCATTTTAACTCAATAAGAGAACAAATAATAAACTTTGTTATGAAAAATGTAAGGAGTACGGAGACTGCTAAAATGTCATGGTGTTGTATGTGGTATGTGATACTATAAGAGTCTGTTAAGCAGCGCTCCTTCTGTTAATGTCACATGATTAATGATTCCAATAATAACCAGTAGAAATGCAAGCTTGTTCACTAGATGGCACCAAGGTTTCAAGAATCCAGAACACGCCCAATTCAAGAACCAGAACTAATTAAGGAAATAAACCTGACAACTGAATTGATGTAGGTAATGAAGGTAGGAAATGGACTTAATGTCAACAAATAGCTAGTTTCCAGCAGAAAACTTTGACTGTGGCGTAAACTACCTGCATTACAAATTGAACCTTTAAACCAGGCTTGACTTAAGATTTTCAGCAACTAATGCTGAAGTCCAGTAAATTTTAATCCATCAGTTGTGTTCAATTCATGTACCTACAGAACTCCACAAGCTGCTTTACTATTACCAGATGGACTTTATGCCAAACCATCATGCCCTTCACATTGCAACCTGACAAGAATAACCTTCCATTTTGAAAGCTGTTCTCTTTCTCAGATGTCTTTGGCAGGGACATAAAACTAAAATATTGACTATTGGCAGCTTCAATCCAAAATTATCTGTTGGCCTTTAACAGTCCATATTGGTGCAATCCTAGTCTGTAATGCTACACCAGGCAGACACAAACCTGCTGCTCACACACATTCCAGTCATGTACACATCTACTGCAGCATGCCAAGCACATCACTCTGACTGCCCACAGTACGCTGACCCACTCTTGTATTACTGCATTTAAGAATCTTGACTTTACAGCTGAATTTACTGTCCTAGATCCAGAACTGTCTTGTATTACTCAGTGGATTCATGGATTAATTTAGAGACAGAAAACAACTTTAATAATTGATTCACTATTGACAGTAATCATTGAAAAAGAAATTAGTTAAAATGTTACAAAACATTTTTTTTGTTTGATTTTTGCTTTATTTAGAGAATATGATTGAACATTTCAAAATGAAAACTATTTATTCGTAGCACAAAAGATGACAAGAGATGTAAAAAAAGTTGCAGTTTGAGCAGGATATTCTTCATTACTGCAATTTCCACCCATGTATAATGTCTAACAGATCTGAAACAAATACTGTCTAAGAATACTGTGTAAGACGGAAATATTTGCATTTTGCGTGTCTATTTAATTTGCTACTTAAAAGACAAATCAAGTAATGAGACATACTTTGAGAAACTCTTGTTTTGCAGTAAGATGTTGCACATATAAGGTATAGTGTATGATATTAAACTGAAAGGCTTATACATAATAAGCAAACACGCACACACACACACACACACACACACACACACAACTAAAGACTGTTTGGCAAATGGTGCCCGGTCAGAAAATGTAATTGCTTGAACTTTAGAGAAGCGACTGCAGCTTCTGAAATACCCACGGGAGCCATCACACCAGTGTTTTACAGCACACACACACACACACACACACACACACACTGTATATATGCAGTACACGCCGCGACCTCCCCTGTCAGCAAGCACAGTACTTTAAGTAGTAATAACTGCACTGGTTGTCAGCGTGGAGAGAGAGAGAGGAAGCAAACACAGAGGAAAGAGGAAGAACAAGCAGCACTTTAATCTTCATCACTCTGAGTCTTATTCCTCATAGACTGGCCAGCACTGCTTTGAGAAAATACAATAGAAATGATGACAGTTGGACTGGGATACTTACAGTAAGACCTAGTGGGTATTTGTTACTAAATCATATATTACTCAGTACGTTTCATTGTGACTGAATGTATATTATTATTCTGTACTAATTCTTTAGTAGAAACAAAAAAAAAGTCGATAAAATCCACCACTTTATTGCATCATGATTTCTTTAGGAAACTTAAACTTTAATGGTAATTTCCGATGGTAGTTTGATAACTAACAGTTTTAAGGAAATCATGACAGGAAATCAACCTGTTTTTTCTCTCTGATTGCATAATAACGACATAAAGTTTACTGGTTACACAGGATATTATACAGGAAATATTCAAAGGTTTACTTTTAAAACTGCTGGTACTATCAAATTATTTATTTTTCAAAAGTACACCATATTTAACACTAATATATCTGCATTATCTTTTCATACATTATAACTCCCAAAGCCAAGTGACTCAGAATTCTAACAGAGAGCCTCAAGGTGAAAATTTCTTTCAAAATCCAGTGGAAGTCACTGTACAATGGTATAGGGGTGAATGTGAAGCAGCGGCATTCAGAAATACTCTATAAATTTTCTCGTTTGAAAGGGGAACTAGGGTGTGAAATGTCTTCCACAGGGGGATTTGTCATGTCTAAGGTTATAACCCTGATGATGTCAGGTTACCTGGGCTCAAAGACTGCTGGTTCTTTATGGACAGCCAACATTACAAACTGGAGGCATGGGAAAAGAAACAGAAACGTATAGAGTGTCGAAGAAAAAGATGCTGTTAAAGATGTCATAAAACCACATTTAAAAGGATATGTAAATCGCTTTGTGCTAAGATTGTGACCACTAGAACCTGAGTTTAATCCTATTAAATCCAAATATAAATTGCAGAATAATGCACCAATATTGGCTGTTATAAACTTCAATCAAATCTATCAGCTCCAGAAGTCCACAGCAGTCAAACCCTGATAACTGATTGTATCAGTACTCTGGATTAAAAAGCACTAATCTGGAAATCCCGTCAGAACTGCTTCTGGACAGATTAATCCCTCGTCTACTTCGCTACTATTTCCAGGAACATGCGGCCAGCTTGAACCATGGGGATACTATTGTACTTTCACACTTGTAAGTGTTTAAGTGCAAGCATCTGTGTGTGTGTTTGTGTGTAAGCCTCGGGCTGTCCCCTCAGCACTGCGTCTGTATCGACCTGCAGCGGAAAACAGGCCTGTTCTCAGCCATGTAGGCCAGGAAGTCGATAGGGACATCAGAATGAGGGCAGCCGTCCAAAACGGCATCACAATGTGCCCAGAGGCCGCACACTCACACAAACATGCACTGTATATATACAAAGGCTTGGCCATTTTTCAAATAGCCTTGGATTTATGGTTTATAAATCCCCCAGATGGTGATTCATGTGTAATCTGTCTGTAATGGCCTCATGATAAACTCATGCCTTCTTGGACTGTTTTCCTAGTGACACTTCAGTCACGGACTCATTACCTGAATCAGTGGGAAAAAAGCGCACAAGTCCTTGAAAGTATTAACCTTTACAGCAATTTACCTCATTTTAACTTTTTTTCATTGAAGTAATTTTTTATTAAAAAAAAGATCCACAAGTATTTATTATAGCTTTTCACTCAATTTACCCTGATCAAGGATTTTTCATCATTAGTACCATAGGTAAAATCTGAGAGCATACACTTCTGTCATGGCCATACACTCCTGTAATGAATGTAATGAATCAATGACCTATCTCACAATGCAGCAAATGGTGCAAAATGTTAGACTTTTAAGACCATTACAAATGCAATTCACAGCCTGCAATGAAAATAGTTGCAGTAGAGAGACAGACAGTAACAAAATATAACCTCATTGATGGAGACTGGATCGCTCTGAAGACTGCATGGACTCTAAATGCCCCTGCGTCTGTGTCCTGTGTCAACTGGTTTATGGGCATTTTAATCAGTTATGGCAGCAAAAATAATTGAGTGTGTTATTCAAAATCCTCATATGAAAACATGAAGATACAAAAAAATCAATCATTTGTTTTTTCTATCGACACTGGTCTCGCAGATTGATAAAAATCACGCTCTATGGTAGAAGCTTCCCAAATGCCAAACGTGATGGTCTTGTAAAGCCTGTACCACATGCAGCAATTTAAAGGTTTAGTGAGGATTTCCACTTCACTGCCACAGCACAGTAAAAATTAAGAGCAGTAGGATGTCAAGCTGTTAAAGAGGAGCTCCAACCACCAAAAACACATCATAACTCCAATGAAAATGTTAGGTGCATTTCTGACCTCCAAATATAATAATTCTCCTCCTTAATAAAAGATTTAAAACCAGAAGTGTTCCACAAATGATCCAGACTAATAAGTGTAAATGATGAGAGTGCTCATAATATTTGGGAAATTACCTACAATTATCAACTCATCTGTATGTGCAGAATTAGTCAAAGCTTTCATCCAGATCATTTCAGTACAACTGGTTCAGATATTTGTAGTCTCAGTGGCCCAGCAGAGGAATCAAACCATCCACCCCAGTGGTATTCAACACCTTGCCAAACCACTAAGCTAATGTGTCTGCCTCCATATCAACAGTTCCACTGACAGATTACTCCATCAAACCACAGCGGTAATATGTGAAACCAAAAGAGATGTCTCTGGGTTTGGTTGACAACTACGTTACCCAGTAGTAGATTTAGCAGGTAAGTTGGGCTGAAATCATTGTGCATGACTAGAAGAAAATTTTAATTTTTGACACGTTTGTGCCGCTAAACATCCAAAGCTAAGTATACCTCATAGAAATCAAAGAATAAATAAAGAAAAATACTCTTTAGGGCAGTAAATATTAGGTTCTCATAAGTCTAAGGGGTCACAGGAAATCTACCAACTATAGATAATTTTTTGACTGAAAGCTTTTTCCCCGATCTAAACACTTTGTTGCACTGTAACATCTGAACAACTTAATAATACATTTGAATTGGCCATGCCATGTTTGGCACTTGGGCCAAACACATTTTCTAAGATGCAAATTCACGTATCAAAGAGCGACATCTCAGTGCTGCAGCCGTCTGCCCTACCTTTGAACTACACATCAGATGACTCTTTTCAATTATACAATTGAGCCGATTTAAGGTGGCTTTGATAGCACACATTCGAATGCATGGGGAGATCACACAAGAAAAGCATCCTGGGTGGGAAATGGTCTGGGACATTGTAAAATGGATCTGTGCTGAGGGAAATGAGCCAAACAGCTAAGATTGCCACTTCGCTCCTTTAAGGTTCTTTCCCTCTCATGTTAATGCCTTTCCAGTGGTGCCTTCAGTTTTCCCCCTGCCAAAACCATCCAGTCTGTTTGATCAGCAGCAGCTTGGAGCGCTAAAACAACCTCCTTCCTACGGCAGCTGAGAGTCCATTCAGCACTCTGTTGACGCTATCGAACATGCAACGGCTGAACGGATGAGCAGCTACGCTTAAAGGCATGCTGAGTGCATACATCCATGCACACATGCATTAAAACATGGATCCATGGAAAACTGAAGCAGTGAAATGCAGCAGATGTTTATATTTCAGCTGCAGGAATTCCTTCTCCATCCTTTCTTCATCCTCCTGCTCTCCCTCACTACCGAAAAGGCTGAGGCCAACAGGAATCAATGGCTCAAAAGACACCACATGTTTGGGCTTCTCAGTGGCAAATTACAGTGGGCTCACCAAGGCTGTGGGGTTTGAAGGAGCAGAATCACTGTTTTCTCACTTCTTTGAACAGGGAGCTATTCTGGGGTCTGAGTAGCAGACACATCATTATTGTCATGCAATGTTCTGACCTCAAATATTGTGCTGTGTGAATACCTGACATGGTCAGGTATATCAATTCACCAGATTCTTTGAACAACACAGACACATTGTGTGCACAGATGATGATACACTAAAACACTCACATGGACTTTCATAGAGAGAAATCACAATTTGTTGAACTCAATCCTCCTGCACAGTTTAGCCGTGCTACATCTGGATCGGAGTGAAAGATGCTAAACAGAGTAGACAGTATTGGTTTCTGCATGTTCTACCAATCTGTTATGGTTGTCTGTTTATTCACACCTTCATCTTAACATGAGAAATGCACTACAATTTCCCTCCAGGGAATGCAAGGGAGGTGAGCAGCTAATGTTCAAAAAAGCACCTGTTTCAATGCTCCCTCTGCCCCACATGCCTATACAGCTTCCCCAGGCATGACGGATGGTATTATTATATACAGTATCTCCTCTGCACCCACACACTTTACTGCCCCACTCCCACCCCCCCAAGTCACCTGTCATGTGATATACATGAAGCACATAGGGTACATGCATGCAAAATGTCCATATGTTACCAAGCCAGGATCACACACACCAGTGAACATGTAAGACATGCAGACTGTTCTTTAAGTGTCCACATACCCAAGCATTTGCCAACTGACATTTAGTTAACATTTCATTTCCAAAAATAACTATTGTCATCACTGTTTAGATGTGTATTTTTACTTTTAAAAATGAACCAAATAAATTACAAAGTGTCCACAATTAGATTTGCACTACTACACTCTATAAAGACAATGCTTTCATGCTTTCTAGCGAAACACAGCCAGCATGCTTTTGGCAGACCAGTAGTTATCTTCAGTCTAATGCATTAATAATGCAGTTATAACCAACAACCTCATCATGCTCATAATTTATGAATAAAGCTCATTTAAATATAAATTATCTCAGGTGCACAGTGACATTGCCTTGACTTCAGGAGAGTCTCCATGCCAAAAACAAGTTGCTGGATGTTGGTCCAGTTTTCTGAAAATGTGCATAATCTTTCCTATAGGACTGTATGGCATACATACATTGTTGCCCATAAAGTTGTAATAATTTAATTTTTAGACACATTCCTGCTTTTATTCCATATTTATACACATCACTAATCACCTGGTATGATTTCAGTCCCACTTACACTTTATTTATCAAGAATAACTGACATTGTCACAATAATTTCATAAAACTAGGAAAAAATATTTTATTCCAACAGTGTACTTATACATACATAACTAGTTGTTCACCCACTGATAGTCTGTAAATCCACGACTACATTTGCCAATTAACTGGTACCAAAAAAAAAAACCCAAAACCAATCTATGCCATTCAGCAGTTCCAACAAGAACATAACAATGTTATATATATATATATATATATATATATATATATATCAAGCTCTGAAGAACATTAAATATCAGCACAAAATATCATCAGTCAGCAGCTTCAATCTAAAATACTTGGCATTGCTTTCTGCCTTCAAAAATCCACTGAACCCTAAGGCAGCAAAAGGTAAATGGGGAAGGGGAAGAGAGTGTAAAGGGATTTGAAGCCAATTGGATTGCAGCAGTAGGAGTGGAAGCACAGACTGAAAGATGGAAGGAATTCTGCAGCATAAAGGGGATGATAAATTAAAAAGTTGGAATCTGGGCTGAATGGATGGATTGGGTGAAGGGCAGATAGATGAGGATTTAAATGGATGATTGGTAGCACGGGCACAGAGAGTGAGTGTGTGTGTGCTCTGCAGAAGTGCAGATTAGATCACTGTTATGACTGCACAAGCCCTCAGGACACAGAAGATAACATCAACAGATAACCTACACATTTATTCCCACCTCTGCATCATCCTTGCTTCCTGCTTCTATTTCCTCTCTCTTTACTCTTCTCCCATGCACACTTCCTATACATTCATCCATTTGCTGTCACCAGCTCTTCACTTTTTTTGTACACCATCCTTCTCTTTCCCTTCCTGCCCTCTCTAACTAAATTTAAGAGTCCCGGGGCGGTGCACTAGATCACGCTTCTCAATAAACCCGTCAAGAACCCCCCCACCCCATCTACCCTTAGCTTTCCAAAACACAATAACAGTAACTCTGAACGCCCCTCCCAACAATACTCCCATCGATCACTTCGCTATCTGGAACACATACATCTATCATGAGGAGAGTTTACCACAGGCTTGGTACCCACTGAAGGCCCGAGTGTTCTGCTCTATATAGCTTTTTAAATGTGTTCATGTCACCGAGTACAACTCCCTTATCTCAACATAAGGATATAATGTGGCAATAAAATACCTGCAACTTGAATTTAGACTTAAAGCCTTCTCACAGTAGATGAAAACACAAAACTAACATCTAGTTTTTTATCTTTAGTGTGAACATGTCTAATCTGCTTCAATCGACTTTCATTCCTGAACCAACAACTCAGAGGTATTTATTGACTGTAAAGCAGTAATGGAAACACAACACCCAGATATACCCACTATTTCTCATCCCTCTTTTGGTGTGCTATGACACACATTCAAGTTCCAGACGCAAATAGTTCGACAGGACCATAATTTCAGGGTACAACGAGCACAAGCAACTGCACATGATGCAACTGGTAACAGAACAGGCTTATTTGGCTTCATCTTATCCAAGTGGAATTTCCTGTTTTCTGGTGCCTTTATTACATTAATTATGACAAAAAAAACCTGAGGGGGGTGGGGGGGGTGGGGTTAATACTGGCTGTTTTAAATGAGCTGATCATCAGGTTTGGCTGGGTTCCCCATTAATAAAACACTGTTTTTGGTGTAATAATGGTGCCTTTAATTCTTCAGTATACATCAGTTTCAGTGAAAGTAGGTTAATGTTTCCTTTAGCCTACATACTTGCTCATACTGGCATAACAACGTCCCAAACCTTGGCACACCTAATTTCAATGATTTGGATTGATTTTTTTTTTTTTTTATCCTAAAACGTATCCAAATTTGGGAGTGAGATAAGGTTCAGTGCTGGCTCATATTTGATTGTCTATGCCAGAACAGAATGGAGAGTGAACCAAGGCCAGTGTTGGCTGGACTGCAGGCAAGTCATCCACATAAATTTTCCAACTTGTGACAGCTTATGATTATGATTATATTAAATTTAGATCTAACACACTTACTGGTAAAAATGATGGTGTTGGTTTCCTCTGTGTAATTATTTGCCCAAACTGGATAACCACTCAAAACTGTTTTTCTTGAAAACTCCTGAGATTTGTTTTGGCGAGAGGATAAAAAGGCAAGGTAACTACTGTGGTCTTTTGAGAGAAAAGAAATAAAAACCTCTGAAACAGAGAGATTGTGAAGAGTTGGACTCCACAGGGAAGAAAGAGGCAGGTCAGGCAGAGACGAGCAGCGGCACTCTGACATCCTGTTTGTGCCCCCTTACCCCCTCCTTGCATTACAATTCATTCACTGTGCGAGTCAAGGTTAGACCTGACAGCTCTGCTACTCTGTATAGATATGTGTGTTTGTGTGTGCTCACGTGTATGCTTTGCTGCGCCCATATAAAACAGATGGGGCCGATGGAAATAGAGAGTCAGAATCTGTATGAGAGACTAGATGGAGAGATTTATGGGCATAAACACCAGTGCGTGTGTGCAGTCTGTGGGACTGGGCGCGACCCTAAGGTTTGAGGAAAGTCTCAGATTAATCCACCATGCATGGTTGGAGGTTTCATTCCTATTTAGATTCCATTATAAGGTCAGACCAGAGGCTTTTGGAGGCTAATGGATTGTAGCAATACTCATTATTGCACCCGGATTTCTTCAACTTAGCTATTTTATTACAAAAAAGGACAAATTATTTCATTCCTTTTTTTTTCTTGACACAAACAGGAAGCTACAGAATCAGTATGTGAACCTTTGGACCACAAAGCACTGAATCCAACATTAACTTGTTTTTTTTTTCTGAGGCCAAACAGTTTCTTTTAGACAGAATATACTCTGCAGCCTGCTGATTTTTTTACATGAAGTCACACTATTACTAATTGAAAAGTTGTTTACTGATCTAGACTCATACTCATGCTTTTTTTTTTTTAAAAAAAAAAAAAAACAAATGTTAGTCTCAGTCTAGTAATGGAAATGTCACATTTCATAATCACATTTAAAAGAAAGTGGTGGGACCCCAGAAAAAAAACATTTCCTTCCATGTACATAAAGATTTGGGAAAAATAGCTTTTCAGTTGAAACTGATAATGAAGTCACTCTATTTGAGTATTACTTGAAGCCACATTAAGGTAATAATGTCTCATCTTTCATGAAAATTACTGTTTTGACACCTTTTCACTGATATCACACAGAAAACTGACTTAATCTGGCACTCAGCTAGTCATAAGAGGGATTACTTGACAATTCTAAATATTAGCATCTGGTAGGTATGTCCTGGTATACACGCTGTTGTGCAGGATTTGACAGGATTTCCTGAGTTGATTTTATTAACCAAAAAAATAATCTGACCAATTTAACCAAAAAAGCGCTGGTCACACTGTTTGGCAAGTGAAGAAAGACAAATTCAAGCAACTGGACACAGAAATCGCAATTTTTATAAATCAAAAAACTGTTGCTTAAGTATGTGTAATGAAAAGCAGGGTTTGATTTCACTACAGGACCTGATCTGCACATTGATAGCGGGTAGGGATGACCTTTCTATGACCTTTGACTGGCATGTGATCCAAGCCTTGAAGTTTGTATGCCATCTAATGTCAGCTCTCACATGTTCCAGCAGATGCACTCGCACAAGCAAATCAGATAAAGGAATGTATGCAAAGCCAGAGTGTTGCACTGTGCGGTGCATGAGGAGACATCTAAAGATGACTGTCAAACTGTCTGGTAGGGTTGAATTTCAGGGAATTCTCACTAAAATCTCCTTTGTCATGGGCTAAATACCTGAGGGTGTGCGTGGTACAAGTGGATGCCTGTTCTGAAGCACATGTCTAACCCTACAAAAGCCTTCCTTTCAATAATTGGCCAACGCAAGCAAGATAAAATTTATTGGTAGGTAGATATAAAAACATAAGAGAACTGACGATGTGTTTAATAGTAACCTTGAATTTTGTTGATCCCTTTTTCGTGATAATTAACAATCACAGAACTCAGCAACTACTGTAGCTTTTGTTCATATAATATGGTTTGTGAGGTCAGCGAAACATCGACTTTTGTGGTAGATGTTTTAGTTCATGTGTCTTTCACTCTGCACAAGTCACTGACCCTGGATCCAGCAAAACAGCCCCAGACCATCACACTTCCTCCTCCATGTTTGACAGTTGATGATCATCCTTTCACCTACTCGATGGTGTACAAAAAGCCTGCAGGATGAACCTCAGATTTAAATTTGGATTCAGGTCCATAACACCTTCTTCCAGTCTTCAGTAGACCACTGGTTCTGTTTCATGGTCCAGACAAGCCTCTTTGTCTTATTCTGACGTCTCAGCAGTGGCTTTCTTACTGTAACTCGACCCATCAAACCTTCTACTGGAAGTCTTCTGTTCACAGTTAAACTCAGACTTATTTGCTACGACCACTATTAAACTGTGTTTGAAGCTGTTGTCCTGTGAGTCTCCTATCACACAAGCTCTTGACTTTCACAAACTTGTCTTCTGATGCTCTTGTAGTTTTGGCTTTGGCCACGCCTCTTCCTGTCAGTATTTCCACCAGTTTCTGAGACCCTTTTGATGGTGAAGGAAACTGGACTCACTGACACCTTGACTTTCTTGTCAGTTTCTCTGAAGGACAGACCTACATTTTTTAGTGTTATTATGGTCTGTCTGTCTTCTATTGTTATTTGCCTTTTCCTTCCATTTTTATAGAAACACACTACTTTCTGCAGTACAATACTGTTTAAATAATGCTCACAACGGTATGGTACAAAGTGTGTTCCAACACTACTTTTATGCAGACAGAGGGGTTGGAAGGAATTCAGAAAAGTTGGGACACCTGTAGGAATTGGTAGCACCAACTTTCAAGGCTTGATTGACCTCTATTACTGCAGAACTGCTTTAACATATTAATCCATTTCTTGGTCCCTGAAAAAGGCCTTTTTGTATAATTCTGAAATGTACATTACATTATCACTTTTGGTTAAACTTACCTTTTTTTTTTTTTAACCTCTGGCAGTTCACCATTTACCTTTGTACCATTTCAAGCTGTTCATTGGACTTGAACTGCTTGAATTTCAATTAAAAAAAAAAAATTATATTTCACCTACCTTTCATCAATCAAAAACATAGCTCATCGTTTGATTCATGTAAGTTGCCTAATATTAGCCACTTAGCATGACTGTTTACTCTAATATTAGACAGCACAGAAAAACATTCTATTTGTCTTGTTTTCTTTGATATTTGTTTCAAGACATTTAGAATCACTATTATCAGAAAATGGTTTCTTTTATTTATGCCCTTGTAAAATTTTTCTTTTTTTTTTTTTAATAGGCTTATTATTATGGCTTTGTCTTTATCTCTGCTTTTCAACCAATGGAAATCAGACCATTTTCTAGGTTCATTCCTATTTAATTTTTATACCACCAAAGATTATTTAAATAAATTAATACAATAAAAGTACAATGGCTACTTAACTTGAAAAGCCTTTTGTCTGCACTTTTGTTTATTGTTTATACAGATCCCCATTAGCTACTACTAGTTACTACTCTTCCTGAGGTCTGTTAGAGAAACAAATAAATAGATACAGATACAATAAATGTCATTAATGCTACTACATAGTTTATTTAGCTCAATACTAATAAATCTAATCTTCACATGTTCTCATCACTATGTAAACAAAATGTTTTCCTTATGTAAATTGACGCATTTCATAGACAAAAACAATAAAAGGTACTTAATAGGAAGAATAAACATAAAATATCACAGTCATAAATATGGCCAGACATAACAAACCCTTGGAATTAAAATGATTAAAGTAATCCTATTCTACCTTGTAGATTATTTTATTTTCACTCTATCTTGTGAATAAAAGATAAACTGCCAAATTATGATTAACCTGGATTTTCTGCTCAAAACTAATGTTCATTTAAGACAATTTGGTTTTTCCCAGGACGTAATATATTCCCAGGATGTAATAATTTCAGAATTGTGCAAAAAAAAAAACCTCTACCCCTAGTGATTAGTGAATAATATTACCAACTAACGCAGGTAAGTCTATCCCTCTCTGTAATTCTGATGGCTCTTTTAGCTGAACAAGAGCCTCAGTCCATGAATGTTGCTCATAATCCCAAATTCCTCTCCTTCTCCACAATAATGAGCTCCTCTCAGACTCAAGAGTTGACAGAGGTAAAGCATTTAGCACGGTTGAATGGAGAACGAGGAAGAGAGTGGGAGTACGGAAAGAAAGAGAGGAAGATAGAGGCCAAAGAGGGATAAAGCGAAGGATAGGGGAAGAAGGGGTAGAAAAAAAAAATCTACAGAGACATGTATGAGGTAAGCTCTCCCTCTGGCAAGGAACAGTATTGCCACAGCGCAGAACAAATGTAATGGGTGACTATTGAGGATGAGAGGAAGAAAGGAAGCAAAGGAAGAGGAGAAAAGACAGAGAAACAGGAGGTGCAGCAAACTGTAAGAGGAAGGGAGATCATTATTGTATTCTGAGTCTCTTAGGTTTCAGTTATTTTCCTGCCCATCACTACAGCCCAGGGACATGACGTGAACAACACGAGGACTGTATTTGTGTGTGCCCGCATCTACATATGTCTGTGCGTCACATTGTGTGTCTTCTTCATATTTATGTGGGTGGCAAAGTGTGTACGCTGCACTAAAAGCATGTGCATGCCTCACTCGTTTCAAGGCCAAATGATGAAATACTTCGCTCAGGAAATAGAAGACTCTCTCACACAAAACCCTGTCTTACTTACATATGCAGCCGCACATGAAATACTCTCTTTGCACAGCTCAATTCATAAAGTAATGTGTGTGCTTCATGTGTGAAGGTGTGCTTGACTTGGATGACAAAACCTAAAGGATGGAGAGTAACATACAAATGAAGAATTAAACTGCACAGAAAAGAAGACGCTCAGCTGTTTTCCTTGAGTCAAATTAATCAAACCAGAAGATGGAAAGAAGCAAAAGATCGAAAGATGCCAATTTTTCAGGCTGTAAATGCAATATGGATGAAACAGAATGATGGCAGTTAAGGGGAGATGATCAGTAAAGGGGGATATATGTGACAAACTGATTAAGGACGACACAAAGGTGTAAAATACTGGTGCATACAGTGCACATGCATGCCTACTATTTTTTTTTTTTTTATAAAAGCCTATAATCCAAAGCTTATCTCACATCATTAATGGTTCCCCTTTCATTTATGCACATCTCTCCTATATGACATATATAAGCCACTATATCTTTACTGCTTGCTTGGTTATTTGTGGAATGATACGAGCGGTAACTGATGGGCTGAAAGGCTCACGGAACATGTCTGTAAATTATTATTTATTACTTTACTTATCCTGTGTCCTGCTACTTTCTATGCCATTGAGCAAATAGCAAAAATTTAGCCTTGTAATTTTTACTCCTCAAAGAAAGCTAGCATGATGAGGAGGCAATTTTGAGGTCAGCTACTTTACAAACTCACAAGGTAAATGCAGCCCAGCAGCTTTCTGAACACTACAAAATATTTATTAACAGTTACTTATTCTATTCAAAGAAAAGTGAACTTGACTTCTATCAGACTTATCCAGGTCAGACATTTTGATTTTATTATGAGACATAAAGGTACTTATTGACCCAATCCTGTGTCCAAACATAAACTACATACCTATGAACAACCACACCCTATCACACGTACAACACACAGATACACACACACAGACCTCATGGTCGTGATACATCACCACCTACACACAGCGGTGTCAGCCACAGACAACTGCTCCTGAGCCCCGGCAGAGCAAAGACATTTATCATTATGACAACACACATACACATACACACACTGAGAGAAAGCAACATAAAACAACGTTGCAGCTGTTGATGCGTGAAGACGACTCCATCACATCATATATCACACATACTGTATGTGTTTCCTGCCTAAATAACAACATTATGAACAAACAGTCGTAACGGGAGTGATGGAGGGTATGAACAACAATAAGTGCCACTCAGAGCTAAATTTGCATCATTTATACTTGAATCTGAATTACTCAGCTTAAATAATTGCAGGGTTGTACAATATATCAAATTAATTCACTAAAGTGAGGTTTTACATTCTGAAAACCATGAAAAACGCTGCAACTTGTTTTCTTCTTGTCATATATTAGTTGTGAATGTGTTTCTCTGGTCATATGTGAATTAGTCCTTCAGAGGGGGATGGGGGGCTGGAGGTGAACACAGCTCAAATTGAGAGAAGGTGGGGCATTTTATTCTATTTTACTAAAAATAAATATCTGCATTAAAGCTGATTTTGAAACGAGTTTCCTGTCCATATGAATGCATTTGTTTTGCTAAACAGGTCATGTGATTTATAAAAACACAAGTGTTGTTTTACAAAATATCTCTGTCTGTATGACATTGTAAAAAAGGCTACAAACTGGCACAAATTGGCACAAACAGTCTAACAAGCCCCTGTTTCTGTTGGACTTCCAACTGTGGACAATGTGGATAAACCTGGATGCTGCAGACGCAGAACATTTTTTCTGTCATGAAGTTAAGCAGCAACAATAAATTAAGCTAGAAATTTAATTTAACCTTAAGTGTTGATCGTGGTTGTCCAAATATATTTTTGCCCCACCCCCTAAAGGGGAGGCAAGGGGAGTTGTTTTTGGTTCGGTTGGTTTGTTTGTTAACACTTTCACAGCAAAACTACTGCCTGAATTCATACCAAATGGGGTTTATAGATTTCCAACGATGCAGAATAGATGCCATTATATTTTGGTAAAGGTAGGTCAAAGTTAACTTTTTTTGTAATCTTTAAAAATCCCCCCCATTTACTTATGATGGGCGAAATATGTGCGAGGGACGGGTTTTTTTTGTGTCTGACACCACGTGTTTACATTTTGTCGATGTGTCAGTAATGTTGGTCCAGTCCGTCTCCCAAACCTGTGCTGACTTTCATCAGGTTACGCACTGATACAGCTGGATTTCATGTTTCAAATGCAGGTTTATTACACATAGTAATAATAGACACTCACAAAATGAACTTTGACACTGGCATGTTCAGAATTATTCATGGATACACACAAACTAGAATTTGTTTTTAAAGAAATCTTGACTTTTACCAGCATGGTTTTGGTTACATTTCAGTTTTTGCAACCTGAAACTCTGATTGCGCATGGACGGTGTGGAGTAAGTAATTATGAAACTGAATGTACTGTTATGAAACTTACATGTACAAGTCAAGTGTGAATTGTTCACTTTATTTTTTACTGAGACACTTATGAAGAACTACTGAGTTCAGATTTATGGAGCTCTTGTCCATTGTGGCTCAATATATAGCATTTTATGTATGCAGATTAAGAAAACTTCATGACAACATGTGCAGCATCTACTATATGACCAAATACAGAAACACACTGCAAATTCAATTTATAGTGGCGCACATTTCTGCCCATAGGAGGGCTTCGTCTACCTTTGCTGATGGTTTTTCTTTATTCCTCTGTGTGTGTGTCATCTTAACAATGGAGAATGAAAAGGCCTCTCTCTCTCTGTTGCTTTGGAGGAAGATAAACCTACCACCAGCACTTCTCTTTTTTCCCCTCTCATTTTCTTTTAATCTCCACATCAGATAACACACAATTCAAATCCGACCAGCTGTCTGTCCAGGGAGTCGAAGGCTGTCAAACCATCACTCCTCCTCCCTCTTTCACACCTTTTCCCTTGTAAATCGTCTCTCCATGTCTGCCCATGTCAATTCTCACCCAGCTCCTGTGTTCCGTCTCTCTTTCATTCCTTTTTTCACTTCTAGGATTAGTCTTAAGTATTGGTATAATGATCTGTGTTTGCCAAGAATTATAAAATGAAGTGTTCATATAATGCTTAAGACTCTATTTGGGTTATTTAAACATTTAAGCTACAACCGATCAATTCTGAAGTGGGTGTTGTGATGTTATTTGGATCAGTGCCATAGATATCTCCACTGAAATTACTGGATTTGCAGATGTTCGAAAGAGGGGCAATTCTGCAGTTTTAAAATATTTTTTTTTTACTGTGAAAAAAAGTGAAAAAGTGTTTCATAGGTCAAAGCAATGGATTTCTGCATCAAATAATAATTCTTGAATTGAAGGAAGGTGGATTTTTTTTGTTGGGTTGAACCTCACACAAAGTGCAATTTTGTCCATAGTGACTACGTAAAAAAAAAAAAAAATTAAAACCTTAAAGTGACACATAAGGTAGTAAATTCAAAATGAAACCTGTCTCGGTAAAGTGTTTATAAACCACAGCCGCG
>JAPSES010000120.1:12936965-12964592 GCA_029822895.1 Maxillicosta whitleyi | reverse complement strand
ATATATGTACGTGTGTAGCTGTGATCTGCGAATTTAGTGCACTGTTGTCGCCAAAAGTTGGTTCAACTGTTGAAAATTATCAGATTGATAATGGTCTTTCTATAGGAATTGATACGAAGGCCTTCTAAATTTGTTATTTGTTATATTTGTCACTTTAACTTACGAAACATTACGAAAGATGTACCAATCTCAATTCTCATTCTGCTCAGCAATAAAGGATCTTTACACACACTGGAAAAAATGGCCCAATGATTCATACCTGGTCCTTGACTCATGTGATGTACATTGAATAGCCGTTCAGAGTAGGGGGGGGTACAGCTACACATGTTGGACTTTATTGAGAACTGACATTGAAGGAGAAAATAAAGATATGTGAATGCATTCGATTGAATTATATGTAGATGTTACATGCTCTAAACGCTTTCTTAGGAACTCAAATATGTTTTTTTCATCTCACTTGTCAAATTCTATGAAACTAATGCCATAATGCAGTGAATCATTTCTGCTTTTAATCCTTGTGCTGGTGTTTTTTTTTTTTTTTTCCTCAGTTACATCGACATTATAACATATCATGAATGGTTGTATTATGTCTTATTGCATCGTAATACCAGTGTTTTAAAAAAGGCAAACATAGCATTGAAGAGTGGTATTTTTTAGCTGATTCTCATTCATATTTTGAGGACTCACCATCCACATTTATCATAATTTTTCTGTGTCTAAATGTATTTCAATAAAATGTATGAACTCCAAAAAATAAAAGAAAGAGCTAGACCATCAGAAGGTTAGCTCAGAATACACCTACAAACATAACATCCTGCGAACTTTAAATACCGCTTGGCCAAATATAGTGTAAGATTCTGTGTTGAAAGCTACTGCCCTGTAATTTAGATGGGATTTTCTTTGTGAAAAACTTATTAGATACATATTTATATGTGAAAGTACTCAGATATTATAACTGAACAAGGCCATTTGACCTTGAAAAAGTAGGTCAAGGTCACTTATTTTCAATAGGCTTCTGCTCCATGCCAAGATGGATCTACAGTATAAATTTGGTGCATATATCTCAATACATTCTTCAGATAATGCAATTACATTGTTGAATGGACAGACAGACAGACAAAATACTTACAATACCCCTCCAGCCATTTTGACAAGAGGTAAAAACTGAATATCAACTTAACACTCTCAATAAAGCCTTCATGATGTTCTCTTACATTTTTACTCCCTAAAGGATTTATTTCCCTTTGTATGCCTTTCTAAAACCTGCTGTTAAGAAAAGAATCGTCCATATTTACACAAGAAAAACAAATAGTGTGTAAAGAACATATATGTCACTGTCACTTTTACTTTTATCCTCCCATCTGTGCTGTGGTTTCACTCGTGGCCAGTGGTCAGATCTGTTCTTGTGTGTTGTGTACATTGTTTTTGCTCTATTGTTGATGTTCTTCTTTTCCCACTCCCACCTATCACCACTCCCATCTCTCCATCTCACCACCCAAGGGCCTCGTGTTCTCCCAGATCCTGCTCGTGGCAAGGTCTGCCTCTGCCCTCGCTTGCTCTCATACTTTTGTCTATCTCGCCGCTTTCCCCTTGCCTAGTTATTTCTATCTTCACTGCGCCTTCATCTCTCTCACCTCAGGCTGGGGGGGCTCAGCTGCCCGAACAATATAAATCGATCACTTAGAAAGGAGGAGAGGGGAGGGCAGAGGAGGAGGAAGAGGAGGAGGAAACAGGGTGTTGCGAGGAAAAAAAGATGTGACCAAAAATAGACAATTTTAAAGAGCAAATTAAGAAAAAACAACTGATAAGCAGCCACTATGTTGCCTATTCATAAACTATGGTCCAGGCTTATGTTTACTTCCTGCATGCATCTCAGCCAGAGGAGAGGATTGTGGGTAGGTGATGGTGCTAGCTTTTCACACGTGAATATTTAATGAAGGGCTCATGAATAATTCAGAAAAGCAAGCAGCTGCGTTTGAGCCTAAGTGGACATGTGAGGAGCCTGAAACCAGACAGACCTTCGCTGCTACAGTTCATCCTCACCGCTCAAACACGCCCAGAAAAACCTCCTATGATCGTCATGTCTAAGCCACGGTCTGTGTGTGTATGTCTCTACAGCTAAATTGTGTCATAACTGAAAGATTAATTTGTGCTGTCTGAGTCCGTGTCTGTTTTGTGCTTTCCTATTTCCCATAACTCTGGTACTCCAGTCTGAAAACTAAACAAAAACAGAAACAACAGAGTGGACAACTACCCCTTCACTCACTGCTCAAACCTCAAATCCCTCTATTCATTCCTATCTTTTTTTTTTTTTTCCATTTCCCTTTTGTTGCTTTCATCTGTCCCGTTCATGCCTCTCCTCCATCACTCCCATCTCTCTTTCTTGTCAGATGGTTATTCCTGGATTCCAGTTAGGACACTCTGTTCCAGTTAACACAAATTTCGAGGTCTACCTGTGGGGATGTAGCCTCTAAATGCTCACTGACCTGTTTTGTACACGATCTGACACAACACTCCGACTCAAACACACTACGGCTGGATTCACATTTCATCTGCTACATCACACACAGTTTTTGGCTGGTTGCAACTCCTGCTATCCACAAGACTCACAGCCCCATCATTTATCTTTTAGACATAGGAATGTCACATCTTATAATGTTTAGCATTTCTGACACTACAGAAATGCTATTGTTTAGGATATTTAAGTTGTGTCTCAAATATTAACAAATACCTGTATCTATCCAGATCCCAGACATTGGAACAACCTGCAGATCAGACAGACTTCCTCCTTGCCTGTTTTTAAATCTCTTCTTAAAACCCACCTGTTCTCCTGCACCTTTTAACACTTGTGCAATGTTGACATTTTGTGTCTGTTTTTATAATTGAACTTGTTTTTTGTTTATTTGGTTTTAATGTTTGCCAAGGCTTTCATTAATTTTTATCATGCTTTCAGTCTTGTATACAGCATTGGTCCATTGTGGTTGTTTTAAAGTGCTTTATAAATAAAGTTGGATTGGATACCCAGAGTTAGTTGAGAAGATGCCATCTTTGTCAGACAAATTTATTATTATTATTATTTTAGCCAGAAATAAGAATTTGTGTTTGATGTCACAAGCTCATTTGGTTTGTTTTACCATTCTCTGGGCAAACAAATTAAATAATTAAAAATCACAACACATTCATGATCCACTATTTGATTTGTAATCTACCTCTTTAGTGTTGACGCAGGCTGGAAATAGCAGATTTCTGTATTCATAGAATTAAAACACAGTGCCATGCTAAATAAAATGTGCTTCACTCAATGTTCTGCATTTCCTACTAGATTATGTTGGCTTCCAAATGCTTTACTGCAACAAGTGTTTTGATGTTCTACACAGCAGGTCTTCGCTTCATCTACCATACGACTGCTAGTTATGATACATATTCAACTTGCATTGTTTACCTGTATATCACCTAAAGGAGACAAATGAAGGCTTCTGTTGATTTTTTCAACTCAAGAAGTTTGGAAACAGGAATAGGATCATGTAAACGTACGCAATCTGTACAATTCATTGAAATGAGAGACTGTGGGCGGATGATTTCAAGGCGCATTTAACTCCTGCTCTCATGAGAACAGAGGAAGTTTGGATGACTCCAGGAGTGGAAGTGCTGCAATTTCTACCTCAAATAGTGTGAAAAAGGTTTTAATAGTTAAAAATAAAAATCCACGGTGCCCTGATCCGTATGTGTCCACATAGACATACACAGATAAACACACACATATCCAGCCTTACAAGACATTCTGATCAAGTCCAACACTGTCAAGCAAATACCTCCTGACCTGTTCGCTGACCCTCACACACTAATGTCTGCATCAGTGGTCTCGACATGACTTCAAGTGTTGGACTCTTTCGCTCTCTCTCCTGCTCTCTCTCTCTCTCTCTCTCACATGCACACGCACACACACAGACAAACACACTTGATGTCCTCTACCCCTGAAGAGGCCTCCCGGCTATGTGCTGCTGTCTGCTAGTTTTAATGGTCTCTGCTAGACTGGACTGGACAACGCTCAGCTGGACTGTGATACAAACATACCGCTGCTGTCGAGGGAAACCCCTGTATCTCCCAATGCTTAAATTAAATCCAATGGGTTTGGTTTTAGTAGCTTCATTTTAGATTTGTTTTACCTTACAGATAGATCACTGTGTGAAATTGATGCGAGTTGGAATTTTACCAAGCAATTCCCAAAGGGTGGGCTGTGGCCCCCTTGTGGGTCATTAAGGTAGTGATGATGGGCAACGAGAGGTTACTCACAATAAATTGTAATGTTGCCATAAAATATCTCTGATAATTATGTTTTATTTCTTGTATAGTACTACACACAGCTCGACAATAAATCAATACAATAACTTTCATATTAATCAAGAGCTTTTTTTATTTGGATCAAGTAGCCAAACAATGTACATCCCTCTATTAGGGTTTATTTTGAGATGATGACAACACACTGTATATTATCACCTTCCATTCAGTATTCAAAGCTAATAAAACAAAGATATGCTAGTTGATTCTCATAATAATCATTGTCATTCATTTGTACTGCATTTACAGAGACATTGTAGGTTGCGCTGAAGCATTGTTACATTTGGACCTGGTGTAACAGACAAACCTGTGCGATAAGCTGACTGTTGAATTCACTTACCATTTCAGAAACAGTTAGAGGTAAATGGTGGGAACTGTTGTTCCTGACCTACACCTGCATGTCTTTCATTGTGTCTTTACTGAACACAAACCAAAGCACTATCATTTAGCTGTCCCCTGTATGTACAAGCCCTATAAAATTACTCATTCTTCAAAAAAAAAAAGTTGTCAGGTGCATCCCATGTACGGTGGAGTTCAACTGAATATCACACGGTGCAGAGATTTCTCCTCTTGATGCAAATGGAGGGTGGAGGGATATTTTCTAGCCACTCCAAATACTGTCTGCTCCACCTGCAGTGCATCAGAGTGGGCTCCAAGTGTAATTGGCCATTGTATCAGTGACAGAGAGGCCCCTCCATTCATAACAACACCCCCTCTTCTCTACCATTTGTCTGTCTCTGCCCCTTCTTTACCAACTCTGACCGGTCTCTCCCCCACTTTTCAAACCCCCCACCTCCCTGCCTTCACCCTCCGTCCCTCCCCTCCCTCTTCCACCTCTGTCGTCCCTCTCCCTCCTCTCTGCTCCTTTTCCTCATTAAAGTAGGACCCAGGCAGTAGCGGTCACTGCCTCTCATTTATTTTCATTTGAAACTGGTGCAGCTCCACTGATCCTCTGGGGCTGCAGGAGAGAGAGCAGGATGGTGTCATTCTGATAACAACCAACACACACACACTTTCACATAGATGTACTGTATGTGCACGGCCCCACACACACACTCATGGAAAATTGGAGGAATACAAGACTTCAAATACACAAATGCAAATACACACACACTCACAAACATAAAGCCAGGCCCATACGCATCCGGCTGCAAATAGATGCACTTTCACACCCATTTCAATTCATTTCACGCACATATTCACACATTTCATGTACCTGAAAGCTCCCATGCTCTGTTTCCTCCTTCTTCTTTCACATATATGGCCCCTCCCTTCAAAATTTGCCCCTTCCCATCCCCGACTGTTGATTGTGTGAAAGTGATGATAGCAGGATGTGATAAACCTGCGTGCATTATCACCTGTGTGATTGCGAGTATCGATTTACGTCCGTGCATGTGTTGGACGTGTGCACGTGCAAAGTATTTGCCAGTGTGCCCTCGCTTCCTGTACGTGTGTGTCCATGCATTGTATTAGAGTCGTGTCGTGAGCGGCCCTGCCTGACACTCTTTGATTGAAAAGGCGCTCAGCAGATTAAATCGTTGTAGCGGAGACAAGGTGCGCTCTCCTCGCTGAGGCTTCAACGGCTGGTTTAGCAGATTCAAGACGGCTGTGCAGAGAGGAGGGTGGAGTAGGGTGGGAGTGGGGGGACGTTTTAACAGCCATTGCCCTGACCCATCTGGGAAAATGAGGAGAACCAGTGACTCCAAACCAACAGTCCTATCTCTAATAGAAGACTAATATTCTCCACACCATTAGACAGGTACACCATGTGAGGAGAGTGGGAGGGGACACTTACCCGCTCAGCCAGAAGATGGGAGGTAAGGAGAGGGGAGGTGGTAAAACTTAGAATGTCAACTACCAAGAGCAAAGGAGGAGCGTTGGGACCAAAAATAGATGCTACTCTTCTGTATTAACTGGAGCAGCATTAATTTTTGAAAAAATACTCAATGGATATGGATTTTCAATAATTTCACAATTTTATTTCTATTTATTACATTACATTGTATATTTATGCGAGCTACCCCAGATGAATTTTGTATTGATAGGGAGAAATTGTAGTAAGTCAGTTTATTTTTCTTCCCTGGGTTTTTAAAATGAGGTTTTTAGAGCTGGCATAAAGCATTTTATTAACATAATACTTTGGGGTTTTTTTTACTCCAAAAACACTGGGCTTGAAATTAAACAATGACTATGACTATTACGGCTGTCAAAGAGTATTCAATGTATTACACTTTCAAAGAAAAATGAAAAAAAAATTAAGTGTAGCTCTGCAAACACTAGATGCCACGCTTACCTCTCATAACTCCCAATGGAATCTTTTTTTTCTCTATGTGTATAGTGTATAGCTTTTTTTTTTAATGCTCCCAGTGTATAAAGCAGGATTTAAGAATTGCAGAGTCCTAGTCCAAGCAAGGATAGCAGAATCAGGTCACTTCAGTATTTTTCACATGCTTAGAAACCTCCTTCAGAGCCACCACAGACATTTAACAACTGTTTTCACAGCACAGTAGTGCTCACAAGGACAAGTTAACTGATCCTCATGGGTAGTTTGAGGGTTTTCGCAACACATGAACAGTGTGGGAATGACACCAATTTTTATACATGCCCCCAGGAGGTGTACAGAATAAATAGAAGGAGCCTTGTGTTTAATATTTGGGCTTAAATTCTTTACAGTCGATACATTTGTGAAGTCTGAAACCCACAGACAACAGCAGTCAACTCAGCTTCACTTCATGCTTTATTCAGGTGCTTTTTTTATTGACTTTTGGTCTGGTCTTCAGCAGATGAAACACAAGTTCGGAGGCAGTCTTACACATGCTGAATTACACACATCTGGAACTCTTGTATGTTTACATTACTGTATTGCTGCCTTCTAGATTATTCACCCTTTACCCCAAAACTCTGAAGGGGATGTCAAAGTCAGGAAATTATCATAATTACTCCTCAGTTGCATGTCATGTCCAACATTTCTGATGGTTAATCTCCAACTGATGCCTAAAGTGTGAATGCATGTCCCATATTTTCACTTTACCGCTCCTCTTCTCTGATCAAGAAATGACCTGGATACTATTGCCCACAAACAAATTTATCCAGTGTAAACTGTTATTTCAACCCAACAGTCAGTCGTCCTGCAGACGGGCTAAGCCGCTGGAAAATTTCCCCTGTGTTTCTTACTCCCAGTCACTGCTTGATGCAAAAACCGCTCAAAGTCATATTTTTCATCGGGAAATTGCAAATGAAGTGCATGCCTCAAAAGCAGTTTCATTTGTCACCCAATGAAGCATTCACCAATTCAGTCAGTAAATTATGGTGCAATAAATTACTACCTGCAAACATCAATGAAATATGTTGACTCATTGCAAAACAAGTCAACCTCAGCATGACTGTTTTTCATGATCAGGTGCATGGCATATGCTTGTTTCAATCTTTTATGCAACAGGAGGGGAGTTCAGACAAATTGTGACTAGTGAAGTAGCTAATGCTTAAACATTTAAAGTGAGGGAGGATTTAAAGGAAGATATGTGTCATTTTAAAATACAATAAGATGGATATGATGCTTGGAGGAATAAGAAGGTTGAATATTTCCATTGTTAGGCTTCCTTAGAAACAGGATGATTTCATTATGACATTTCTCAGTCACCTCCTACACAGCATAATCTCCCTAACTAAGTGTAAAATACGGAAGACATGGCATGAAGATGAAATAAAAATAAAAAACAAAAACACATTTAAGCTCAGTTAGTTGGCTTGGAAAATGTCAACTACTTGATTTGGTTGAATGGGTTCCTTTTTTCATAGAGAGTCCTTCATAGCTGTCTCCTTCTCCGGAAAAAAAAAAACAAACACCTGTATTTACCATTAAACAATAGCTCAATGACATGTAACACATCCGCTTGTGAAAGATTTTTGCAGTCCTTGGGGCCTAATGCTGCTAAGAATAAATCAAGAATTGAATGTTGTAAGTTCCCTGAAAGTAAGTGAAATAAGATTGAAATAACCCCAGAAATAAATTAATGACTGTTACAATGTTCCTGGTAAAAGAAATGTAAATAAAATAGAAATCAATACAAATCAGGACTGATACATTGAGTTTGGTGAATAAAGGATAATGTATCCTATGTGTCTGAAGAGCAGAGACAAAATCACAGAAAAAAAAAAAGAATATCTCTGTCAATATTTTCACAAATATTCAAAACAAATGTGAGTAAATGCACAGCATAGGAGTCATCAAACTCATAATGAAAAGCTGATAATTCTAAGCTTTTAAAGTTTAGGATATCATGATTTCGTAAGTACAAATTTGGAAGAAAAAAAAAAAGTGAGCACTGACCAAGGAAAAAAAGAATATAAATACATATTCATGCATATGTGGGTGGAATAATACCAAAATGCAAATCAGTGAAGGGCAAACACAGCCACTGTATGATGATAACTACTGTATATAAATAAAAAAGAACTGAAATATATCTGTGATGTCAAAGGTGAATGACGCTGACTGCCAAATAATCTGTGCAAAAAGCAGAAAAAAAGCTGCATATGGCATCACGTACTGTATCAGAGTAATTCTACTTCCCTATCTTTAACTGCTTGTCCCAGACACAATGCTGCTAACACGGCAGGAGGAGGGTGAATAGAGAGGAAGACAGAGAGACATAAAAAAAAAAAGAGAAGTACAAGCACTGGATGTAACGCTTGACTGGGCAAACAGGAAAGCGGGGAGAACTCTCCCGCCATCGAACAACAACGCAGAGACAGTGTGTGTCCAGGTCAGAGGCTTTGCTGTAAACCTGTTAGGAGCAACCATCCCAGATGTCAAATTGACTCAAATGAAGGAATAAGAAAACACCTTTACTTCGTTAAGCCCCTCCCTTCTCTATAGACACACTGGAAAAAAATGCTCGTAAAACCATCCATGCAACAATGCCACACCTCAGCTGGAAGTGTAACAATTCCCATGAGGGGAATACAGGGACGCAGCATCTGGGTCAGAAAAAAAGGTGTGTGTGTGTGTGTGTGTGTACCTCAGCAGTAGTTCGTCAGTCCTCATGGATCCTGTGCTGCTGGCTATAGGGGGGGGGCAGCACACAGCATCGACAGCGCATACTCCCCCCACAAAGCCCAGCTCGGACGAGTGCTCCAACATTACAAACAGACAAATGCACCTTATCAAACTACAAGCTGTACTCTTTTTCTCCTTATTCCTCTATCACTTCGTCTTGTTCTTTTGTCCTTTTTTTTGTCTCTTCCTTTTTTCACCGTAAGTCGTTTTCAACAAGCTTCCTCTTTCTCTCTCTCTCTTTGCTTCTCCGTCTCTTGCCTTGTTCCTCTCAGCCTCTGCTGTTCTCTTTTCTCTCACGCAGAAAAAAAGCCTCCCCCCGCTACATCTCCATCTCCCCCTCCACAACCCTCACCCACCCACCCTCTCCTCTCTCACTCTGTCTCTCTGGTAGAGCAGCAGAGCAGCAGAGACCCCACTGGCTTGCCTAGCTGAAGTAATCCCCTGTGACAGCTCAGCTCATGTTGTTATGTTGTGGGCCTATTTGAGTCTAATACTACAGCTCTGAAACAGCCTAGCCCCAGTCCAGCTCTGGACTGCCTGCATGGCCGCTGGGCCTGGCCCAGTCCGGCACAGTGCCATGCCAACAACGGCTACTATTCACATTTACTGCACATCATCTCTGTGTTTTTGGCAGAGCACAGCCAGACCCAGACTTCAAATGTACAACTCAAGACAGAAAGGAAAATAAACCAACCTTAACTTGTCTTTGCCATCCCCGCACAGAGGTTTTATGAGGTAAATAACTTGTGTACATCAGAGTAAAACCATATTGAACCGATGGAAAGAGGCCAAGTTCAAGTTTAAGACAAGGAAATGAGAATTTTCACAACAGATTATATTGTGATGTCATTATTGCAACATATTAATTAACAAACTGAACTAATTTGGCAAGTCAGGGCCAATAACCAACCCCCATCAAAGTATTAGTATAACACTGACATCATAAACAGCTGGATAGCTTAGTGGTATACACTGCTGCCTTTGGTGTAGAAGGTTGCTAGTTCAAATGCCAGGTGGGCCCTTGTGCAAGGACCTGTGTGCTACACATGCCTATGTATTGTAAGTTGTTTTGGATAAAAGCGTCAGCTAAATGTAATGTAATCTCCTATGGCGTCCCCTGTTTTAGCTACACCTTTGACCAATATGGATATGGGTTTATGGAATAGGTATGGTGTGCAGACCTCCACGGTCAGAATGTCAATATAAATTATGCCTGTTTTTATTGATCAGTGACAAAATGGGTTTAGCCTTGGTCCATGCCCCAACGTTCCACTAAGTTTAATGAAAAATGTTAAGGTACTGTTTGTCTTTTACAGACAAATTGATGCAGTCAAGTACATTACTTCTTTATAAAGTAGTGGTGCTGCGAGAAACTCTCACCCTTCAAAAAACAAACAAAAAAACAAAAACAACAACAGTAGTCTGACAGAGTAAAGTCCCAGCAGTAATCCAGACTCTCAGATCAGCTGGGTGAGGAACTCACATGATGAATTGTATATGTTATAGATAATGTACTTTGAGATGGTCATTATTGTGAACTAAACCCTGTCAGGGGGATACAAGACTCTGAGGTATATTATGTAGTAGTGCTGCAACAATGAATCAATTAAATTGATCCAAATCCATTCTTAAGAGTTGGCAATGAATTTGGCAGTTGGTTTGTTGGGTCTGAAGCACGTTAGTATTGGGTTATGTCCGCACACTGTGTAGTGTAACAGAGGAAAACACAGAGCAACACGGCTGAGGCTTTGGATACCAAGCCAGATTTTTAAAGCTAGTTTTCATTATGTTCCTGGTGGGCAGCGGCCCCGTTTGGCTGGAATGTAGTGCATCATTTATGTAACAAAACTTGAATATGGAGCTAAAAATGGCCAAAATCCCATGGCGCACTGTTTCAGGCTGCTATGGTCAGTGCAAACATAATGTAAACCTAGCTTAACATAGCCTTCATAAATTATTTGCAATTCTTCGTAAATACTTTAGCCCACTAGCTAGTTAGACACTATCGTTATAATTAAAACATTTTCATCCATCTCTGTTTATCAGGCCACCAGACACACCTGACCTATTGTTAACCTGAACTAATACATCCAATGCCAGTTTAATAGTCTATAACCAGAGCTGGCTGAAGACTATAGCTTGCTAGTCTCTAAATCATGAATCTCTGAATCAATTAGTTATTAAAATAATCTACAGATTAATCGCTTTATCGTTAGCTGCAGCCCTACTATGAGGCCAGATTCTGGCAAAAAGTTACGTTATAATTGTGTTATTGCTTCTGCACAAATAAATACTCTGGATATAGCCTAGAGGCAATCTGTTATTCGGACAAACAGCTTATTATATGTCATGATTAACTAATTACAATTACGAAGTCAACAGAGCCTTGTAATAAAAATAATAGAATGCAACTTCTTCAGCCTTTGAATTAATCAAAGATATAAAATCATATCAAATGTAATAGCACAAAAAATATATCTTTCAGTCAATAAGTAAATATGCAAATAAATAAATAATCTTTATCTAGACAGTGTGTCAAAAATACATATTGAACTTACTGAGTTCTTAAGATCAGTCACACTGAGGTTGATGCATTACTTAAGTTTTCCATCACAGCTGCAAAGGCTGCTAAACTATGAATGCATTTTAACTTTTCATCTTAATATGCTATCCTATTTGGCTCCCACTCTGAATGGTTCAGACAATATGTTTCAACCGGGCCCGTCTCAGCTCCAGAGAAACTGCCTGGTCCAGCAGATCATGCCCAGGAAGCAGCAGCCCAGACAGGCATGTCTCAGTGAGCAGTCGTCCCGAAGGAGGCACTGCCAGATCCGGCTGCATGTACCTGGCACATCACAGCCTCTCCTCCCCACAGGAGGCTGGGGCTGAAGACACAGGCAGGGAGCTGCTGATTAAAAATTCATCTCTCTGTTTATTATGATTTATGCATGTTTCACTGAGCCAGGAACGAAAAAGAGAGGAGAGGAGAACAGCTTCATTAGTGCATATTGTGTGTATGTGTGTGGGTACAATGCCTATGCCTGTTTGTGTACTCTGTGTGTAAGTGTGTGTGTTTGTGGCTAGCTGGCAGGTGGGGGATAGTTAAAATTATGGATTGTACGTGAGCTTCATTAGAATGTTTGGCATACAGGGCAAAATCGTCTGTCTTCACAAAACACCTGCATTTCACCGAAAAACAACAACAATTGAAATCCTAAATTATCCAGCGTGCATGGGCCATCGTCATTAAAATGCAGCAGACACTTTTGCTAACTTCTAACTTAATTACCCATTTCCGCCTCTGTTGTTTACCATTCAAATCGGATTGGCCTCTCATTGCACTTTGTCTCAGCCAAAACTGATGGCAGGCCTGCAAGGGTGACAAATATTGACACATGAGGAACGTGTCAACAAAAATGGTCAATAAGAGCACAGAAATGGCCACAGAACTCACGAGCACTGCAGATAAAATTATATCATGCATTTCATTCCATTTCAATAAACAGGTGCTTGGTCATATGCTGCTTCCTCTTCATTACAGTGCAATCTGAATGTAAAGAGAATAATAATATACAGGGGAAAAAAAACCCAGCAGACTGACGCTTTCAAATTTACATAAAATTAAGCTCAGCAAATGCTCTTGATTACTGACAATGACGACTGATGATTTGTTATTTCCATCGTTTATCTTTTTACAGGCTGTTGTTGCAGCACTTACTGTACATGGGTGGTATTATAGGCTCAATTATATTCAGGACTGTGATGCACTGTTGCCAACTATTTTCAATGGAAAGTACATGAAGGTTGAGAGTTGAGAGTTGAGAATTTTCATGCCTGTGATGTTAGCACATATATTTTTCTGAACTATTTGTAAGACACTGAATCAACAAAAGCAAAGAATCCAACCTTCTATGATTGGTCATTGGGTATATCCATTCACAGTGAATTCCGTGGTCTATCTAGCTGCTGATTGGCTGCTCCAGAATACAGAGAACCAGCCAGATAGATGTTCACATAGAAATATGTTTTACTTAATTAATGTAGAGGAGTTTCTAAATTTCACTTTTCAGGAGGGGTCAAATGACAATAGGAAAATTAAAGTCACAAAAATTTGAAAGAAAACTAACTACATATTTGAGAGATTAAGCCCTTTGTTTTTAGATATTAGAATGATCCCTAAATAGTGATATATGATACATTGACTGTTGCCTCTATATGTTTGATTCTTGCTTTTTTTTTTTTTTTTTTTTAATTGTACAAGGATGTGATATTTACACTAAACTACATGAAAACTAAGGTCTCCTGTGAAGCTTTTACACAATCAACACTCCATGTATTTATTAAATAATTATAATATTTATTATTTATTACATAGTTTATTACCTAATAAGACATACTGCTCATCAGGTCATCATGTCAAAGGTGGACAAACATTGCATAGTCCTGCAAAGGTTTGAGAGTGACTGAACTATCACTATGTGACGAACAACTGCATGGAGATTTGCTCTAGACAGCACTTTAAGTGTACATAACTTTGAGGATTATCACTCTTTCAGGTTATGAGGCAAATCTGAAGTAAGTGAATTGGTGTCTTATCCACTAAGACATATGGAATACATTAAAAGTAAAAATTATTTCACTTCCCAAACTCTGCAAGTTAAAGTAACCTTCCAATAAAAACATCAGTGTGGTGTTTATACTTAAATTATCACATGAAATATAAGTTTAAATATTTTATTTATAAGCAGGATTTAGTATTTTGGGACCAATTATGACCTATAATGTAAGTCTTACATTGTAGAAAACCACACCATATTATTAGAATTATTATTATAAGAATAAAATGAATAGTCAATACACTGTAGTACCTCTGACTTCTAAGCACAACTTAACTCTACTTATGTATAAAAACAAAACTTTAGCTTTTCATGTTCAGCATGAGATTTCAGCAATATCAAGTCCACTTGCCCTTGGCATACTATTTCACAATAGAGCAATTCCATATCTGTGCTCCTCCAAATCCATTTTGTCCACTATGAACCTTTGTGAAAGCTGCTATCTGTCTGTATCTGCCTGCTCCACCTGCTCCCTGTTCATGCTTCTGTGGTGAACTGGGCCAGCAGAAGCGAGAGGCTGCAGGGAGGGGCTCGACCACAAGCATCTAGACACCCGATGTGCCCAATATGATGAATCTAGCTTTGTTTAAATCATCTTTTTGCACATTTCATACATCGGAGTGCCCTCTCCACTCTCCGTTGAGCCGTGACATCATGCCTTCTGAAGAAGACCATCTTGTTTTTGTCACTCAAACACACACACACACTCAAGTGCTGACATTGCAGTAACTTGAGGCCATGATTCAAACCAAGTAGCCTCTGTCTCTTTTAAATTGTGTTTACAATTTAATGACCTATTTGTGTTTGTTGTTTGCGGCAAGTGCCTTCCCTCTCTGTCTCTCTCTCTCTCTCTCTCTCCCTCCGTCTCTCTCTCTCTCTCTCTCACTTTCTCTGTGTGTCTCTCACTCCCTAACATGCTCTGACAGCGAAAGGTCAATGCCCATTGGCTACACAGGGGGCACTGAGTGATGTAAGGTGGTGGTGGTGGTGGTGGGGTTGTCATGGTAACGTGCACCGCTCACTGACGACACAGGATGCTTTATGTGCCTAACACCAAGGCCAGGACCTAAACAGGATCAAAAGACTTGAGAGCTTGACTCGCCAGACGGAAGTGTGCTGAACGAGGGCCGGACTGAACGCCTGAGCGCTGCTTTAATTGACTCGGGGTTTACTGGCCTGGCAAATGGCAGGGGTGGGACTCAGCCAGTCGTGCCACTGAAGCAGATCTGCATGTAAGAGACTGACAGAAAGGCCTAGAAACAGTCAGTAGTGAGCAGTCCTGTTATGTCTGTAAGGCTGCATTCTGCTGAGCTTGGCTTCACATTAATAAAAGAGGGATTACCAAAGTCTGCAGGCTCTTCTTAGGCCGCTCTCCAGCCGAGAGAGGGGTTCGCTCCCTCCACCTCTTGTCCTGCCATCCTTTGCTTCCTTTTCTTAGTCTCCTCAATATGCTCCTCACGTTCATCCCATTCAAAAAAAAAAAAAACACTCATCTGCCTTTCCTCCTGTCTTTCTCTGTTCTATTTCTCTTCCCTCTCCCTACTTCTCCCTAAGTACAGGATAGGAAAAATGCACCAAAACACAGATAAATTATTTAGATTTTTTTCCCCAAAGAGAGGGTAAAAAATGCTTGACTCTGCAGTTTAAAAGAAAAAGAGAATGAAGGAAAAGTGGGGGGAGGGGAAGGGAGCTGAGAAATAAAAATTGCATTAGATACAAGATTCTGCAATCAGCCCGCGATATGAAGAATTAATCTTATCTTTCACTGGCACACACGACCAAGAAGGAGAGCGCCTCCAAAGACTTGGAGATGACAACGGGACGAATTTGCCTTTCCATTACGATGCCATTTATCCATTGTTACAGCCGACACCTCATGATAAGCGGATGTATTGTTGCCATTGACAATGTCATTATGGGACAGTAAACAAGCGATGCAGCAGAGGGTCAAGATGAACTGGGAGGGGCCAGAAGGTCACTGAGACAATCTGGAATGAAAGGACGCAAGACCCAGAGGGAGAGATAAGACTCTTCTTCTTCTATCTCTTTTCATTCTCTGTCTCTCTCTCTCTCCAGAGCCAAGGACGGGCATATGCTTAGAACAAAGCCTCGGCACTGCCGCGTAATCAACTCCTCTGTAACTAACAGCAGCAACACAATCTTCCCTGGAGGTCATCCACAGGAAGAGGCTTAGAGGGGAGAATGGCTGTGGGATCATGAGCTATTAAGATGGGAAAATAGGATGACTTACACATTGCCTCCTGCCCCATCTTTCTCTAGAAAACATCACGCACATATATGTGCAAACATGAACAGATATTCACCTGTATATGCAGTAAATTGATGCCATTTACTTCAACAAAACGGTCAATGAATGGTTTTACAGACTTATTGTCGAAAAAACAAAGGTTACATCGGATGTCTCTAGGAACTACTGTATTTTGAAACAAAAAAGGTCTCATATCCATATTTCTAAGTACATAAAGATTTGTAGTGGGGTTTTTTTTAAAGAAAACAACCTGCATGAACTTACTCCTACCCTGTGTTTATGATGGTGGGAATATTACACAGGCATTGATATCCATTATCATTACTGTCTTGTTTTAACTATACTACATTTCCCCCCTAAACCTAATGCAAATTGTTTCCATGCCAAATTCTAACCAAAGTTTTAAGTGCCTGCTTCCACTATTTTGTACATTTTCTTCTTCTGCCTGCAGTCACTCTAATTCATCATCACGTACAATGGCATCTTGAACATGGAATATACAGAACTGTCTTCCTGACAGACACATGGCACAAAAACGGATCTGAATCTTACTTGATGAAACAGAATAATTTGTCCACTACATTTCTACCACCTGATGACTAAGAGGGATGAGCATTTTAAGATAGGCAAGTGCTTGAACAACAAACTGCATCATATGCAACATAAGTGCCAGACAGCTTTGTACCAACCTCAAACTAACACACACTCTCACAAATGTTCATGCACAGCAGGTTGGTTGAGTATAGCAGTGGCAGGAATGGTCCTGTTCCATTTGCAGACATTAGCACAGGGAGATTAATTTGTCCCCTTCCATTAGGTGGGAAAGCAGCTCAATTATGCCTTAACAAAAATGAAAAATACACAAACACACAAGTGCCATACACAATGAGCTATCTATAAGTGTGTGTGTGTGTTGCATCACATTGATGCATATACGGTATTTGCAGGTATTGTTGGCTTATAGAAACTGGGAGAGATGAAGCATTTGAGGTCAGGTGTGACTACGTTCTCCACAGCAGTTGATGGCTCATTAACGACAAAATCTGCTTTTTTTTTTACATCTAAATATTCAGGTGCAGCACTGAAACAGAAAATAAATGAAGTCAAAGAAAAAAGAGACAGAAAGAAAGAGCAAGAAGGATGAAGCAAGAAAGAGAGACAAAGATTGTTGTTGTTGTTGTGTTTAGACTTGCCGCCTTCCTGCCGCTCTCTCCTCTTTTGTGAAGATTTTGACTTCATTAGAATTATAATGAACATCAGCAAGGCTTGCTGAAATATTTTTGGCTCCTTGAAAATAAATGAATACACAAGCAAATCAATTCAAATCTGCCCATTATGCCTGTTTTCTGGGTCGTATAAAACATGCATAATGGGCCACACTATAGACACACAACGCTGTACATTGCAGGCAGCCATGATAATAAGCTAAAATTAGAGGATCATTTGTCATCATTCCCACCATCGTTACATATTGTAAAATCAATTTCGTATCCAACACCAATGGGCTCATGACGGCATATTGATGGACTGAGACACATCAGAGCATTATGGCGCTAATGTTAACATTACAGCAGAGTCATGAGGAATGTTTTGTGTGTGTGTGTGTGTATGCGCACGCATGTGTGCGTGCGTGTGTGTGTGTGTCTGTTGTGCTCTGCCAGTGTGATGATGTTGCTGTGTAGTGAGACTCACTAATTGGCTCACCTGTCTCTCAGCCATCTGGAGCCTCTCAAAAAAGGGAAAAAATCGTCACACTGAATTCACCCAGCTTCACACACACACACACACACATTTTCACTTACACACAGATGGAAACGTGCATATGGGAATACCAACGTACAGGCAAAGCGAAGCATATGTGTAAAATACTGTCATTAAATAAACTTTAAAACCTAAGTAAGACTAATATGGTCTATTCTTACATGTTGTCTGTAGGTCTGTTGTGTTGCACATATGATTTAGTAAAAAAACAAGAAGGAAAAAAAATGGCATAATTCTTTATTCCACTGGTATTGTAATCATGTGTGATATTGATTAATTACAGCAACATCGAGGTTTCTGCTGGGGTACAATTCCCTTTGCCCCCCACATACCCTCAAGCAAGCACACACACACACACATTGGAAAGCATCAGCTGGAAGAAAAAAAAACACTCCACTATCCCAGAAAACCCTGGGGCATGATAACAAGTGTGTGTATGTGTGTGTGTGTGTGTGTGGTATAGTATAGGTTGGTAGGATATCATCTCATACCAGCAGTGTTTCAGGGTGGTGGCTGATGTGACAAAGTGTGTGCCTGCATGCACATGTGTGTCTGTGGACAGCAAGAGGTCAAGATACACAGCTGATGTCACTGCTGTTAAAAACTAATATTCAGGCCGGGTTTATATCCAAGATTCTGATAAAACCAAACAAAAGATGAACAAGAGTAGTAATGAAACAAGAATGATTCATTAATAAGAATAAGGTTTACTGGCCCAATATGTGACTAATTTAAAGAAACACCTAAAATGCTATTATGATTATTGTTATAGTTATTTGCAGTAGTAATAATAAACAAAATATGGTAAAATACATCGAAAATAATACTTTATGGGTTAAGTAAGTAAAATATAAGCCAAAGCTAAATCATACATTATAGTAGCAATATAATATATGAAAAGAACAAATAACTAGGCTTATGCTGTCGGGGGCTGACAACAAGGATATGTTCCCAAAATCCACCTAATCCTTTATTATATAATAAAACAAAGGGGAACAGCTGTCAATAGAATAGAATAGAATAGAATAGAACAGAGGTACTTCCTTAATCTCAAAAACTGGGAAATTGGTTCAAGTTCAAAGAATATCCAACCTGAATAATGTCTGAAAAGATAGTAGATATTTGTTGGATGATCAATATGAACCAAATTTGAGCTTGATTGGCCTAATGCACCCCCCCCCCCCCCAATTTTTCTATAGAAGCTCCCTCAACCATTTTGGAAAAACACACCACCTGGTGCCAAAATGTGACATCATGTAAACTCAAGGTAGTGGTATGAACAAAGAGAAATGTTAGACATCAATATGAACTCAATTTGAGCTACATCGACCTGACAGTGGTAAAATAATGGTCAGAGAACCAATTTTTCCCACAAAACTGCACCTAGTGAATGAAAATGACACCGTATGAACTCTGGATGGTAGCCAGAAAATGGACATTTGTAAGACAATCAATATGAACCAAATCTGATCTGAATTGGTCGATTTATGTCCAAAACACTGATTTTCAAGTAAAGTGCCCCCATTTGGATGTCTCATAATACTCGTAGAGACGCTGAAATCCATGGGGTTCTTCCACTAGGGGTCCCCTATGTTGGTTATCAAAAGATAAGAAATCCAACTAAATCTGTCCTAATTATCGGGTTCACAATAGTGGTGACAGCATTCGTGGTAAAACCATGATGTCCCTGAAACTTGATTTTGGGGACATAATTAAAAAGCAAAGGGAAAAATAATATCATTATTACCATTGTAAAATGCAACAGCAACTGCTCAGAGATCAACGGTGAAGGAAGCATATGTGTATGTGTGTGTGTGTGTGTGTGTGTGTGTGTGTGTGTTAAAAACGTTTTTATTCTCTCAGTACCCAATGGGTTCCAGGTCAATGGTCTGAATCACACACAGAAAAGTAAGCCCCTCCCGAGCCACTGTATGTTCACCTGCCACCCATTGAATATGTGTGTGTGTGTGTGTTATTCACAGATTGCACTCCTGTGTCACTCAGAAAGAAGGAAAATATTCCTAAGAGACAACAGATGTGAGGAAAGAAAAGACATCTAAATGCCTGTCCAACTCTCTCAAGACAATCTCTCCTCTCCTTTGTCCCCACCCCACTCCCTCCTTCTGTCCCTCCCCATCATTAGCAGTTCTTCATAATTCATATGTGATAAAAAATGGATGAGCAGTGAGTATGACACCAGCTCAGCCCAGTACGATAAAAAACACACTTTTTCATCCTGCAACCCCGGCGATACATGGAGGTGCATCAGCTATCGCCGCCCATCGAACAGCACTATGGAGCTTGACCCTTATTTTCTGGGGTCTTATCTGAAAATCCCCCATTTTAAAATCAGTAGTACTATTGACTAATTGATTTCCTGAAAGCTGTAGCTGACAAATGAGTATGGTACAAACACAAGGGAATAAAGAAAATAAAAGTGAAGACAATCATCTCAAGCCTGGATGATTATCATGACATCATAGGAACCATGTGAGGAAACCTGAGATTAAACTGCAAATGAGGAAATAAATGTACAGGTTTTTTTGCATCAACTGAAACCTAAATAGCCCTGTAGGGAGGAACAGTTTTGATATTATTTCCAGCATGATTTGCAATAATAATAAAGAGGATCTAAAATGATGACACAGACAGGCTCAGTGACGGGCAGTTCTGCTAAGGGTCCACTCCTATTAAAGGTGAACATGAAATAATTGCTTTGCACAATAAGTCCAATATCATGCTTTCCTCTGTCCTACTTTTTCCACCAAATCAAGGCTTTCCTCAGCCCAAACACTAAAACTGAATAAAAACTGAAACTAGTCAATTATTCATACTAAAATAAATCTAAAGCCACTAATCCACTCATAAAACTGAGAGAGAAAAAAATTGAATGAAAAGGTTGTAAGAACTGTGTCATCCTCCTGACTGTCACTATTCACGCTGTCATAATGTGTTACTTTTTATAAGTTTGGTGCCAAGAAGCCAAGCATCGAGTCAAACCTCTCAAGCTGTCAGGTGTATTTTTTTTGCCTGTTGCGCTGACCAGAAGCGTTTTATGGCAGTGCATCCTTCACACTCTCAGGACATTTTCTCACTTGGGGATAAATTAGAGCCCAAGAAGGAGCCTTTAACACTGATAACTGTCACTGCTGAGGATGGAGAATGCTCAAGCCAGTGTCTTCTTCTGTCTGCACAAAACCAGTTCCTCCTCATAAATATTCAGATGTGGGAATACTGAAGGAGGCAGGGCCAGCAGTACTGAACGGTTGCCGTAGCAAGGACCTGTCGTTGTTGTCATGTGGCAACCAGGGAGGCAATAACGGATGCGGCGTACCGGGATACCACATTGTGCGAATCTTTGTAATTACAGTCTCTGCTCTGATGTGTGTCGGGCGGTGTACACAGGAAATGTGTGTCATGCACACACCTGCAGCCCTCTTGCCAAAGAGGAACTTGAGGCCTTTGAGAGCTTTTGTATCTGTTCCACTCCTGAGCTGATTCTATTCATACACTAATAAATGCTTGTTTGCGTGACTTTATGTATTTTTTGACGAGAGCGCAGAGTGTGCATGTATGTGTGTGTACCGTCCTCCCCATCTCAGGAGGTCATGTCAGAGCCAATAGTAGGTTTGTGGCTCATAATGACCGATGCTGAAAGGCATCTGTAGAGCTGCGCTTGCTAATTATCAGCTGTGCGCCTTCAAAGCACATTATCAGCACAAAGACCTGCAATTATACACAGTCTCACACACACACACACGCTCTCACACAGAGGCTCACTTCACACCCTTTATCACCCTTTTCCGGTGTCAAATCTTCCCCCTCCCATACTGTCTTCTTGTCTCTTGATTGCCGTTGTCCTGTTCTTTCTTTCTTTCTTTCTTTTTTTTAATCAATACGTCACCCTTCCCTCTCCTCAACATTTTTTTTTACATTTTCAAAACAAATTCATCTCCTTTTTTCAGCTCACTCCCCTCACCCCCCCCATTCTGACTTCATCTGTCTTGCTAGCTTTCATTTCCTGTCCTCCCCTTTATCCATTCCCGCTCCATGATTCCATTCCTATCCTCTCTTCCAGCTCCCCTGTTTCTACTTTTACTATCTCGTTCTCCTCACCCTCCTCTTTGCCGCTTCTCTTCCTCCTTCTGGCCCAAAACAGACACTTAAATAACGAGCAGGGTGTCAGTCAAACCGCCAGAGAGCTTCATTAGAGGAGGAGAGCACACAGGATCAAATTATACGCCCAGTTCTCTTTTGTGCAGTTGTGTGTGTGTTTGCAAGGGATTGTGGGGGGTCGGCAGTGGAGATAGTGGTGGTGGTGAAGGCAGAGGAAGTAAACACACGTTCCGGAATGACGCAGCTGTGTGTCGGATTAGTGTGTAACAAACACACAGTGTGTTATGTGTGTTTGTGTGAGCTCTTGCGACAGTCACAGCCTCGCCTATTTTCTCCAATCAGAGAGAAAAACAAAAGCAAACTATTTTGCCTAATTATTCACAGCCACACTCATCGACATTCTTCTTTTCCACCATTTTTTTTTTTTTTTTTGCTTCAGCTCCGCCGGCGTCTGATTCTGCACCAGATCTTGTTTTTGATCTGAGCTGATTTACCACTGTGTTTGTGAATGACAACCATCAGGTCTATCTTCAAAACAATGGCGTTATAAGGAAGCGTTTTTATTAAAAATCAACAACGTCTTATAATAACTGCAATTATCAGAGGGAGATATTCACAGTTCTTTATCCCTTGCTAATTTCCCTGAAATGTGAGGATAGCATAACATTTCAATAAGTTAATACAATGAACAGTAAAAGTTAAATTGACAGAGATGCTTAGCTACTTAAAGTGCCGCATCACTGGTCAGACATGATTCAACCCATTAAAATCACATATTCTTTATATTATTGTTCTTTCAAAACATACAAGTTTTTAAATGGACTTTTTCCTTTCCATTAGATTCAGCTCATTTCACCAGAGAATGAAAATCAGTTTACAGAGAAATAATCATATTGGACATTTAGTCACCTTTGTCTTTACTTTCTTATGAGGATGTTTTTACAGGAAACAGCGACTGCATGAAAATAGATCAAATTAAATCCATATATATCCATATATATATATATATGACATGTAGTTTTTTTTTTTTTTTAGAATTAACTTTGTACAACGGTGTTTGGAACAACCTATTCCTAAGTGTCTGATGACTGTGTTTCCTGGTAGAGTCTTTATTTTCTTTCTAATATTCCAGGTCACCACTTTTTTTTTTTTTTCATATTAATTTCCTGATTTACTCAGTAATTACAATTGGTTTTGTAGCCAGAACACCCTGAAGATACATTTAAGAATATATTTTGTCAATTTGGTCAAACTTTCTTCCAATATTACACAAAACAAATGAAAATCTCTATTCAAGGTTTTACAAATATCTTTGTATGACTACAACATAAGACCATGAACATTTATCATCAATTAAAATGGTTAAAGTGGCCATTTGTAATAGTTTTAGCTTTATACACTCAGCAGTATTCTGAAGACATTTACAGAGGGATTTGTTAATAAATCATTCCTGGCCTGACTTATGTGACATTTTAATTTAAAAAAATATGACGAAAATGTATTTGTTTAAGGCTATGGACAGTATATTTTGATTTTCTATGTAATGAAATTCAAAATCCCTCTGTAATTTTAGTTTCACCTCATGTGTGAACAAAACGAATAAAGAATTTTGCACCTTGCTTTATCCTATGATTAGATTTATTTACCAAAAATGTATGCAAAATTGTTCATATTTAATGAGATTGTGCCTAATTGGCACAATTAATCATGTGAATTTCCAAAACTTGTAATACATTTTTTTCATACTTGTGTAAGTAATCAACTGAAGAAGTTTTACATTGATATCTATTGATTTTAAATTTTAGACCTATTCACCTGTAGTGTCTCACTTGACATTTAACATACATTTGTAGGTCACAGTAACTGTAATACTGACTGTTATCGTAAAGCATCAGGAAACATTATTTGCCATTATAACATAGATCATAAAGCAATACAAGTGGATTGTAATTCTTTATGGGTGTTTTTATGATGTAAAATGAAGCAGGTGAAAAGTGATACTAGCCTTTCTTTTTGTTCTGTCTTTCTGTAGTGACAAGTGGTGGTAGTGGGGGCAACGATGGTTTTCAGGGCAGGATATTCGTCCTTCTCCTGATAACTGTGCCTCAGATGAAAAATAGGTGCTGCTATTTTAAGATCGGCCCTTATTTAAACCTTCTTTTCCCCCTCTACCCTTCCATGCTTGATCTGTCGCTCTGTCGCCGAAGGGTTTAGTTTAATGACCCGCCTTGGCTGTAGATCTGAGCTGCGTCACATCTCTTCTCTCCAATTTCCCTCTTCTCTTCCCCTTTTTTTCTACACTCTTTCCAACCTCATCTTTCTCCTGCTTTTCTGCAGTGTTCAACCCAACAACAACATCTACACCTTTTTATTGCTGCAGCTAAAATGTCTGCAAATGTGGTTAGTGTTTCACTTTGAGTCCGTAGAGAATATGTTAAATGCTTCTTTGCTGATGAGGGAAGAGGACGCATAAAAGGTACAATTAAAAAAAGATCCACAGTACCTTTGTATTGGTCCAGAGAGGTCACTGGCGTCCTGCCTGTAACACAAGAATAAAAAGACGTGTAAGTTTTACAACTGAAGGTTAAAGGCATTCCTGAAAAAAGGTTTGAACATTTCTGGCTTATATTTGTATGCAGTATTACTCAAACTTAGCTCTGTGAACGAGGGAGAGAGAGTGGTGGTTGAAAGAGCAATAGTCTAAAAGTGGAGGGTGAGGAGTGTAGCAAGAAAGATGCAGTGAAACAGAAAAGTAAAACATTATTTCCTTATTTGGTCGCAGCAATTACCATCTAAAACACATATAAACACACACACACACTTTCACAAAACTCTACAGCAAAAGCTTTCCCAGGTCTGTTTGGGGTCATAGACTAAAAGGTCTGTATAAACATGCTTTTCCATAGTTTATAGTCCTATAAAACTGTGCATTAAGTGTAGAGACCACAAATAAGAGTCCAGAGTTGCTTTGTTTTTGTATTTCTCCACTCATATATGTTGCCCTGCTAATATTGGCTGAAGATACAAAGTCCCTGCCCAAAAGTCAATGGCCATAAACGTCCCAAATGTCACTAAAAAACGGAGAAAATAAAAAAAATATATAGGCGGAGATCAGGGTTTCTGCAGGTTAACACACCACCACACACCAAGGGTCAGACGTAATGATTCACCTGATTTATATAGTATGATTCTATAGAGTATTTTATAAGGAAAATAGATTGCCTTTATACAAACTATAGAACCAAACAAACCAACTTTTGTTAAAAATCCTTCCACTTCACAGCTCTCATTCTATGCTGATGACAATATGTTAAAAAGATCAACCTCTGCAAAAAATTCTAAACCTTTTGACCACTTATCCCCCAATATACATGCAAAATATTTCTCAGAAATATGTGCATGTGATGGCAAAACTCACACACTCTTACAAATAGTTTATTTCTTAGCTTTACTAAGTTTGAAGAACATTACTTTACTTGTGCCTAGTTTCAAACACTTTTTTAAGCTTTTTTTTAACTGTAGAAAAACTGTTGGGTACAGATAAAAGCAGTATCTCTGGAAGTATGATAGAAATCACATAAGATATTGAAATTAAAACAGACCCACACTGAGCCATCTAAACAGTAAATTGGTGTTGTCCTTGGGAACAGCAGAGAAACTTGCTCATTCCCCTGAGTTTTCTCCATAATTCCCTGCTGTTTCCTCTTTCTCTCCATCCCTTTTTGTTTTATCCCTTCCTTCAATCCTCTGTTCCTCTTCCACTGCATGTAAATAAATTGGTCCCTAGGCCCTACCACTAGAAACTGTGTCTGCATTTGTGAGTCACCAACACACTTGACGCAACACTCAGAAACACACAAAAACACACAACCCTCCGGAGCTCAGATGTGCAAGGAATTAGTGTCTTGTGTCACACATGTAAATAAAATAATGAATGAACAATACTGTCATTAACCTTGTGTGTGTGTGTGTGTGTGTGAGAGAGAGAGAGAGAGTGAGTGAGAGTGAGAGTAGTGTATTATGATGAAATGTAGAGAAAAAACTCCTTGCTCCTCCTCAACACAGTGGCCAATCACAGCTATCACCGCTCTTTGCATTTCAAAGACATACTCTTGTCTGTTTCATCTCCGACCACAGAACACTCATCCTGTTATCCCGCTACACACAAACACACACATGAATACAGACACACACATACACATCGCAGCCACCTCCACTCCAGTCCATTTCCCAATGCCATGAATTATGAAAAAGGGTAAATGGAACATCAAAAACACACTTTTTGCACTCCTGGATTTACACACCTTATAAATACACATACAAAAGACACACCTGAAGTACTACACACTCTACTTTACTGCAAAAATCAGTTATAATATTTTTATATCTAGATACATACATGGTACACGTTAACTATTTAAACGTGACTGTTCTTATTACTTATGAATCACAGCTGAATGTTACAATGTTCCCTGCAGCTTAAAAGTCAGAAGCATTCAGTGAGTTATTAAAGACTATAAAACTGCATCAGTGTACGACAACACAGTCAACAGCCACATAGATTTAAGTCAGATCTCAATAAAATCACATGAACCAAGAATGGACTCAGGACAAAGTGTGAAATTCAAGATGTTTTTTTTTAATTTTTTTTATTGCTATGTCCTATTAAACACTCTTGTAAACCGAATTTATCTCATAAAGTCAAATTATTAGGCTGGAATAAGATCTATGAAAACACATTGTTTAAAAAAATAAATGATCTGTCATTACATGTGCGAAATCTAAAAATCAAAAAACAAATCATAAGCACATCATGTTTTTAAAAAATATGATAAAGTGTCATTACACGTTTATTGTTTATGTACATTTATACAATAGATTCATAAATCTCCCAATTTAAAGAGCCTGTAAAGTGAATATATTGTAATGTGCAGGTGTTTTCAAATAGATCTGCTAGTTCTGTGACACACATTCCTTTGGAGTAAAACCCATTCTCTCATTAAATCTCAGAATTTCATATTTTGACCCAAGACTGTAGCCTGGAAACAACAGCCAACTGACATTTCTGACTTGATTTTTCTTTATTAGTGAGTCAAACTTAGTTTCACAACTTGTTCTTTCTTATTCTGGAGGCATTTTACTTGTAGACCAGTGAAATCACTAATAACCCTTCAGACAGAAACAAAAATGGATTTTAAGTATTTGTAATCCATGACTTCCCAATGACAAATTCCTTCATTTTAATATTATTATAGGTTAGTTTGTATCAAATTTCTTTGTGGTTTGTTTTGGCACCAGTGGTTAGATAAAAGTTAGTGGAAGAAGCAACAATAGGGGTGGGTACTGGTCCGCCTCATTCAGGTCCAGGTCCAGAGGATCAGGTCCAAGTCTGGACCTGTACCTGTACCTGATTCTGTACAGTAGTCCTAGTTACCTAGTAGCATATGATTTACGGGTGTAGTATCAGT
>JAPSES010000120.1:12921141-12932307 GCA_029822895.1 Maxillicosta whitleyi | reverse complement strand
AGATCTGTAAAATTTATATATATTTTTTTCACTTTATCTCCGTCTTTTACTTTTTAAAACCCCCAACATATAGCCTTTACAGTGGATAAACAATAACAGACAAAAGCTGCACTTAACAGGCTGAAATAAAAAAAAATCTCCCACCTAAACTGATTTTCTCTCCTCCATTATCCTACTCTCAGCAGCACATCGGCGTCATCCTAACACTGTGTTTTTTAGCACGTCTCTGCTTCTCACCTGCCAATCTGCCATTCACATTTACACGACTGGCCTCACATATTTTACACACAATCCCCGACCAGTCCACACACATCTTTAAAGACTGATAAATACATTCCCAGACTTGACTTTAACACCCTCCTAAGACTTCCCACTTCTCTCTTCATTGCAATCTCATCTCTTTCCCAGGTGTATGTGTGTGAGTGAGTGTCATTACACTAAATTGTGCCAGGTCTTAAGATGATGTCAGATATGGGCTGCTGGCCCGCCTCCATTTGGATATAAAGTCTCCCATTGGAGGATGAGACTGGTAGACAGCTGTGCCAAAGCGCTAAAGGGGGATGAGGACTGGATGACATCGAGGCCAGAGGGACGCCAAAGAACCGCCATTTCATTAATCATCCACTGACTATTGCTGCATTAATTGTGCACCAGAAAAAACAACCTGAAGTCGAGTTGAAGATTAATAAGAAGAACAAACTCAAGTGTTTTTTTTTTGTTTGTTTTGGGTTTTTTTGTGTCAAGTGTTGAAGAAAGGAAGATTCCATTCTTTAGTTAACAGGTGACTCACAGGTGACATAGTGTATTGGCACAGACAAGAGGGAATTTCCACAAAACTTTCCAATAGTGCATTATAACATAGAGCTCTACATTCTACATTCACTACATTCTCAAAAAAATCATGCTTTTTTGGGAGTAATGCACCAATATGCTGCGTCTGTGTCATGCTATTATGTTTAGCTATGTTAGAGCAATTTCAGTTCCATTTTTGTGACTTTGGAATAGAGGGAGTTTGAAGATGGACAGCTGACAAGTTCATTGTTTGCAGCTGTGGGGATGTTTTGATAGCTTTTCTTCAGCCAAAAAAGAAATTTAAAAATCCCTGGAAAATGGGCAGTGTAGAAAAATCTTTAGTATTTTAGTACATCAAATTCATTTAGGCCTTTAAAGACCACATTTTTTAGTCAAGTGGCTCGCGTCTCCTTACTCTCCCATATGTTTTATTCAGACAATTTGCAAAAACAGTACTTTTTAAGCAGTATTTACCTCAAACATTTTGCTGTGGTAACTTTATTGTGGAAATATAAAATAATTATCGTCTTACATACTTGGATTGGACACATAGAGACATAAAACCCCCAGGCACATTCTTTTTATACAGTTAAATTGATTTTGTTGTCACGGCACAGTCATATTAAACCCAATAAACAAGGCAAGTTTATTACCAGATCCCCTGAAGGGGAGGCAAGAGATATTGTTTTTGGTTTGGTTTATTTATTTCTTTGTTTTTTTTGTTTGTTTGTTAAAGCTTTACCAGCAAACCCATTGGTTCAACTCATACCAAATTGGGTTTGTAGCTTACCAGTGACCCAGAATAGATGTCATTGCATTTTTGGGAAAGGTAGGTCAAAGTAAAATAAAATGTAAGGTTTTAAAAAAAAAAAAAAAATCTCTTCTCATTTACTTATAATGGGAGAAATATGTGGGAGGGGTGGGGTTTGGTGTGTCTGGCGCCATTAGTTTGTTTGTTTAATGGGTTTAACATGAACATGAAAAAAGCATTTTTAGTAGAGTGCCTTGGACTGTAAGGACTTCAGAGTGAATTTTGGAATTCCTGAGAAATGTTTTAAAACAATGTGAACTATATATGAGAAAGAAAAAAAAACACAAGGAGGACTGCATTACCCTACCATTTTCCATTCCGTCTCTCTCTCTCTCTCTGTGTGTGTGTGTGTCTGCGTACAGTGCAGTGCATGGGTTACAGGGATGCATTCATTCATGCATGCACGTGTGACATATTGAGGACATTTAAATGCAGTGAGAGAAATGACCTGAGTGGTACAGGGTGAACAAAAGGGGGGATTGGTAGGAGTATGTTAGGCCTCATTTAACTCATGATATTCAGAGGGTGTGCAGGGTGGCCACTGCACTCTTACACACTTATATGCACTCTTTTACTTCATGTGTGTGAGCAGGGCACATGGTACAACAGTCTAAAGTCACTGAAGGAAAGACTCTTGAATCATCCATCACGCTTCTGGGAGAAGATAGAAGATCTCCCTTTTTGTCTCTCCTGCCTCCTCCTCTTTAATAATAACACCCCTCCCCTCTATATCCTCCACCCCGCTCCCCTCCCCTCCTTCCCCATTTAATAACCGTGCAACAGATCAGCTCCATTAGCCCAGACCTCCTCACTCATGCAAATGAGGCTGGCGTTATAGAAGCACTCGTCACGCATTATTGATGCCGTCCTCCCCAACCCGTCACTGTTCACAACACAATAAATGTACACACACGTATGTAAATATGTGTATGTGACAGAGGGTGAGGAAGACAGGAGAATACACGGGTTTGTTGCAAGTGTGGTTAAATTGCAACAAATCAAGGTTTTGATTAGGGCCATGGATTCATTGGTGGTGTGTGGAGCTGAAAGGAGGATGATTACTGAGTGGCCACATGAGAGGGTCCCAGAGTGAAGAGAGCACAGGAGGAGGACAAAGGTGAAAGACATGATAAGTTGGGAAAATGAGGACTTTTCCAAATCTGACTTCAGTAAATAGCCACTTTTACACAGCACTTGTGTTATAGAAATGTTTGGCCTTTATTCCGACATCTGTGTTAATGAAAAGATGTCGTGATGACGTATTGCATGTGTGATCCCTGCAGGGGGTGGGGGTTAAAACTGAGCGAGGCTTGTGTACAGTAAACAACCATATCAATGCAACCATAAAGATGTCGAACTGGGCAGACGGCCAGATCTGTGGGCTGTTGTCATTTCGGGGCAGAGGACTCTATTCATGCTAACATTTGTGGAACGATGAAAGAAAGGCTGACTCTGGAGAGATTAGCAACAACGCTATTCTCGGGGGATTTCCAACAGGCAAGTTATACATCACACTATATGCCGCGCTCCCCCTTGGATTCCAGAATGCAGGTCCACTATGTGTTACTCCTTTGGCTTGGCTATGGACATCAGTCAAATGTGGGGGAAAAGGTGGAATCACCATATGACCTTTTTTCCAGGATCTCAGTGTAAAAGTGGCTTATGAAACATTTACCTCTGTAGCCACTATATGATATTCAAGAAGCAGCATTGACAGTTGAAGAATGTTGTGTCTTGGCCTCTTCACAGCAGAACCACGGTTCCTGTCATTTCTGCATAGTATACTGGTCAACATACCTATACCCAGTAATTATCACTTATATGGGAATTAACTGATTTGTCTACAGATTTATTTTTCTTTTTGCTGGATAAATCTTGAATGATGAAGTCTGTGTCATGTTCTTAACTTATTACAATTGTGACTTAAGTAACTCATCATTTTGACTATTCTTTATTGAATCGTATCTCTACTCCAAAACTTGTCTTCTCTTCATATGTCCCACCACAGTTTCCATTTTCCAGTTGTTTTTCTTTTGATAATAGTTGACATTATCATCAATACTTTTGTGCAATTGGTTTCAAAACCTTAATCATCCAACAGGAGTGTTTTTTTACTAGAAATTAACCAAACCATGGTTCAAATGTTTTTTTGTCAGATCAAGGTTTGAGTGTTCCGCTGGACCAAGGTCTACTTCTGCAGATTTGGTTCACATCAAACTCTCAAGTCTGAAAATAAGACTGGATGACAATGTTTTCTAAGAGACCAACAGTGTCTATCAAGAAATAAACAGATGATCTGATCCTTGTCTGTATCAGCTGAGGCATGTGGTGGTAGATGAATAAAACAAACAGGTATAACTATATTAATGAATCCATATTCAAACATTTGAGTGTTACAAATGTTCTCCTTTCATCGAAGGCCTTTGGTGCTCATATCTCTTTGTAAAGGTGTTGACAGAGAGACTAATAGGGCAGCTCAATCACGTCCTGCTACCTAGTTAGCCTTGACAGATGTGTAGCATAATTGAGCTGAAATGATGGTTTGTCATAATTGAAAATAATTAAGATTCTTTTGTAGCTACACAGTTCCATCTGAAGCTTTCATTAGCAGGTTCAATACCAGGACCCTGCTTTTGTCCACTTCAGCAGCAGATATCAGTCATGTCCTTTTCCGCCCTCTTGTTGCCGCTCTTTGAAAACTACCGATTTGATGCATAAACTTCACGTCCCTAAACAATCACTCTTGGCAGCCAGTCAGTGGTTACTTCAAGCCAAGGCCCTGGTGACAAGGTGCCTCATAAAAGGCCACCATATCAGATCTGCTGCTGTCCATGTGAGTGCAGACCAATAAAAGAAGCCGGGGAATAAATCAATATTATGAATGCCAGTTCATCAGATTTGGGGGTAGCTCAGACGGTGAAATGTCAACCACTAATCTCTTTAATAGTCTGATATTACAATTTAATCCCAGTCTGATTCCTTCACTCTTTCGTTCATGCTGCTTGCTGATGCCTGTCAAGGAGCAAAGGGAGGAGGAGGCTGGTAAATAGAGAAAGAGAGGTATCAAAATGGAGTGGAAATAAGGTGGATTAAAGAGTAGAAAAGAGCAGAAGCCAGGATGAAAGCAGGAAAAAAGGTGGAAGAGGAGGAGGAGGGAAGTATTAGCTGAAGAGAAATGGCTGGTTTATGGAGCGTTGTGGCACGCTGCCATTTCAAGTCTGAATTTACAGTGCGGAGTGATGGACTGTGAGACGGAGAGGCAATAAAGTGATGTCGATGAGAACTGAGGACAAATTGATATGATCATAACATGTCACATTAAAGACAGGCCTGCCATCCATCAACATGATAAAAGGCCTCCTTCATTCTAACACTAACACCACTACCATTGATCTCAATGCTTCACTTAGCCAACCACTAACCATTTATGATAACTATCATTATCCAGTTACGGGCATAGTGACGATCTATCAGCGCAATCATTGGTGTGAAGTCCAAAACAAAAAGATAACCCTCACTAATGCGTTCCACGACAAAAAAAAAAAACGTTCATGGGAATTAGGTAGAAAAAGGAATTATCTGCCTCAATTATTTCAATTATGCCATGAAGTAATGTGATGATCGTGGCATGACAAAGTGGGAGGGGGCCGTCTGTAAGGGCCCACGGTTGTTAGACATGATTTGAAGAATGCAGTCACTTAAGAGGAAAAAGCAGATCACTAGAAAACCATTATTATTGGCTATGAGAATTTTAGTTGTTAGTGTGCTGATGCTGAGGGACAGTGCAGGGGAAAAGTACCATTGACAATAACACCAAACATGCTTTTAAATCACCCTTGAGCAAATCAGTAAATCAATATCAATTAGGCTGTGAAAGAACCCAAATGGACAACTGGCTTTGTTTTAACTAATGAAGTCTGTGGAGAATCCAATCAGTCCTGCCACTGCCTGGCCTTCACTCTACACTGGCATCCCCACTTCTCATTACCACCATGACAATGTAAAACACACACACACACACACACACACACACACACACACACACACACACACACACACACACAAAATCAGAAGCTGTCCTTGTTGTAGAGTTAATGCTGTAATTGGTGTCGGTATCATGTCTCCAAATGTGTGCTACCACTTTAAAACATGTTAGCAAGCGGATTGGGAGCGACGGTACTAACCTTCCCTTTGGGGTAGGTTACAAATGGATTCTGTTTTGTCACATGAACAGCAGGAGTGTGTTACAACATAACTTGTCAGCAGACATATAGGCATGAAGGAAGAAACTGAGCACAGTAATGGAATGTCAAGTCCATATTAAGACAAGCATGCATGTAAGAAGGCACTGTTGTCTGCAGTGATAATTACACATAACAGCATTATGTAATTACATTACAAATAACTGCACTTGGGTATTGAGAAATGGTATGTGAATTGAAGTTAATATCCTAGTGATTATAAAAGATTTACATCTAAATAAATAAAAATAAATGTTTGTCATGTCTGCCTCTAGACTTTAGTGTTTTGTCTTGTCACTTCCCGTTTTATTTTGTTAGTTTTCCTCCTGTTTCATGTCTAGTGTATTGACTTCCTGTTTCCCTGCCGTTCCCATTTCTCTGATTACCTGTCCCCAGCTTCACCTGTGTTTCATTGCGTTCTCCTTCCCGGTGTACAACTTCCTGTGTTTTGGGTTTCTTTGCGAATTCGTAATTTCTGTTTGTTTTATCTACTAGCATTTGTTCCTGCCTTTTTTGCCCGTTCTGACCAGTTTTTGGACCCTGGATTTTCTGAGTTTTGCCTTGCCTGTTCCCCATCGATACTTCTGCTTGTTTGGACTGTCTCCCTCCTCTTTGACCCCCAGCCTGTCCTTCAACCTAATCCTGGATGACTCCCACAGACTACAGAACATCTTTCATCTTTTGTGGTTTTAAATAAATTGTATTTTTCCAAAAACCTAAAGTCATTCTCCCCATCTCTGCATATGGGTTCTCATCCGTGTTCCAGGATGTGACAATGTAGGCAGCAAAGCCATCAAGATAAAAAGTACCACCGTCAACTGTCACTACGTCTATGCATTTGAGTCGTGTTATTGTCTGTGCCAGTCAAACCAATACACGTTGTGCTGCAAATGCAACCTGAATCTGCCACATCTGACTGTGGCTAACTGACCTCATTAATTGTTAGAAATGATTTCCCTTCAGAAATGAAAGCAGTGCTGTAACATTGCTATACAAAGTATACATTTCTTTGCCAATGATCCTGTTGACATCAAAATATTAATAAGAAAGAATATAACATTTTTGCTAAAGTAATTAAAATAGTTACAAGACTAACTCAGAAGTTGTTGAAAGTTTGACTGTCGCAGTTACAATGAGTCAGATATATTTTTTCACTGAATCACACACTCCCACACACATAACATCCCTGGCAGGCAGCATGTAGTGAGGCTGCTCAGGGTTGCCATATCATTTTAAACATCCATCAGCTCAGCAGCGATATCATATTAGCTCCTCATCTGCATACGGTGCAGACAGAATGACAAACGAGAGAGAGAGAGAAGAGAAAGAGAGAGGGAGAAACTCTTCTCTTCCTTCGTTGCATTTCCTACATTGCTGCCTTTCACCCCTCTGCTCCCCCCTTTGCTCCCTCTATCTCCTTATCCATCCCTTCTAACCCTCTAAATTGGATCACCACTGCTAGCAGAGTGTGTGTGAAAGTGTGTGTGCGCATTGTTGCGGTGTAATCACATCTTTTAAATGGAAAAAGGGATGAATCTCAGGAGGAACGATGACCACTGGACCCATATCTGACTCCCCAGTCCCCCCCATTGGCAGTTCTCGTATCTGTGTATACTCCATCACACATGCTCACATTGAGCAATCTAAAGCTTCTGCAAACTTTTCTACCCTATTCCATCCACTTTTTTTTTTACTCTTTTTGTCCAAAGCTGAACAAAGTTTTGAAATTGTGTGCTTTTGCTGTTTTACACTTTAAGTCAAATCTTACCAGCGCAGGCTGCATTTCATGGTTGGACTCCATACTTCCATAGTTTATAGTTTTTGGTAGTGAGCCACGCAGCTACAATTTGCATTAAATTTTGGAAAGACTTTGTACATCATCTGTCATTAAGGGCGTTACCTAGCCTGGTTATAACGACATTTCCAAAACCATGCTGGCATTGGGTCTGGCCAAGCATATTGACAAAGCTGGTTCTCTCTCTAAAAAAAAAAAAAAGGGGTGTGGTTCAAATTTGAAGTATTCACCTCCTTCAAAAGTCTCAGTCTGCTATTGGTCGAAGCCAGATTAGGCGTTGTCGAAGCTTAAACCAATCACACAGCACTTTCCTCTGACGTATGTTAAGCAACGAAAATGGCTTGAAGGAGCCAGCTAGCAGCGGGGCTAACTGGTAGATAATATTTTTACCAAAGCCGGTCGGGAGCAAGGCCAAAACATCCCTCCTTCCAATAAATGCCTCCAACGCTGCTCTTTGCTCTATTTTCAGATATTTTTGGGTTGAACTGTTTCAACTCCACATCTATGGCTACGCTAACGGCTAGCCGCTGCTCCGTGTTTACACTGAATGAAATGCTTCTGTTTACAATCCTGGGGTTCCGGTCGCTGTTCTATGCGTCACTTATGTCAACACGCCTCTACCTAGAGCCATTGGAGATACTGAGCATTGATTGGCTCCCGAAAAATAGGGAGGAGTTCCCGATTTTGCTGGAGCTCCGAAAGCTGTGAGCATGTGTAAACTTTATCAGAATGAGGACATTTTCTCAAATCAACCTTTTCTAATGTATTGTTGCAAATTGAGCAAAAAAAACAAACAAACAAAAAAAAAAAACAACTTTATTGTTAGAGGCACAGCTTGTGATGTATCATTTTTTTCCATTTCATTTTCAACAGTACATGTTCTGTTGACATTGCATAATTGCAGATGGGTCAGAAGTTTAACCAGTTACACAGCTGTGCAGGTACTGTTTCCTCATCTTAATGGATCCCAATGCATTTCAGGATCATGGAACCAAGGCGTTTACTTTCTAGAAAACAGCACATTTCTAATGGAGGTGTCATCCTGCTTTTTTGTTTTTCATTGCTTTACACATCAGATTGATTTTTCTTTGTTATGTCTCAAGTTTGTATCTTGTTTCAAAAGGATTCACACCCTAAAGAGTGTTTTATAGTTTCTTTAAAAGCTCTTTCAATTGACTGTGTGTAGCTTTTGCAAGTTAAAACAAACTGGGTTTTTAATACTTGCTTATGCCAAAAAAAAAATCGTAGCAAAATTACTTAAAGGTGCCATTATCAGCACTCTAAAAACTTACAATGCCCCAAATGGATACTTGATATGGGTTGTTTTCCCAAAATACCCTTTTCAGGCAACAGGAGCTATAGCTAATGATAATGTTTTATTGTGCTTGTTTTTAGTATACACACCCAGCACTCCCTGGAAAGTAGTATTAATACGGAGTGGATAATTGTGTTGAAATAAAGTCAATTGACATGGGAATGCAGTTCACTAATACTGTCGACTCTTTGCTTAAAGACCCTGGCTGGATCTTAAGTCCTTTGGTAATTTACTGACACTTTAAATGAAACACCTATCAACCTGGAAAACTACTGCCACTGTAGGCTTCTGAAAACCATGGATATATAATTTCACCGTTTCTTAATCAAAAACACACGTACATTTATACATAAATGTTTAGCAGCTTTATAGGGCTAAATCCACATTGAATTACATGGTTTAAGCAACTGCTAATGAAAATGAGACAAAAATATAGTGTGTAATGCACAAAGCACCTGCAAATAAGGGAAGTCAATGCATTGTCAAGCAAACAGCGTCATGGTGCGCTTGTTCCATTTGCACAGACTTAAATTAGTGAATATTCATACATTTGGCGCAAAACCCCCATTATTATGGAAATAAGCTTCATTGTAAAAACTATATAATATAATTTACAGAGGACTAACAGCATTCACGACAAACAGGCAGATACTATACATGAATGACACTGAACTCACCTTTAATGAGGATCAGACTTTGGTTAAAGGTGCACTTGGACTTTTTTTCCTAACGTTCAGGTTTAACTCATAAAGACCCAGTGCCATTTTTGTGGCAGCTCCCAAATGAATTTTTCTCTATTTCTAGCTTTCTTAGGGGTCATCCATTTTTTTCACCATTTTCAAGACCGTACAAAACATACTCTTTCAGAACCTCTTTCCAGCCCCTATCACCTAACCCTATCCACTAACCCTCTGTTTGCGCGTTCACGTGGACGCCCGCCATATTAAGGTCCCAAACCAATTATCTCTGAGGGGAAGTGTCTTGTCAGACCCGGTGCAGAGCTTTTTAAAATTTGAGCAAAAAAATTGGCAATTTTAAGGGTACCAGAAGGCGAATTTTTGTATGTAGGTAGAAAGTTTATACCTTTCAGTTAGCGGCTCCGCCCACATAATTCAGGCTCTGCCGTTGGGATCGATTTGCTTAGAGTCCAACCTGCACGCATGTGAAACAACATTTTTCACATTTGATCTGGGCAAATAATTACAGTCAAAATGCCACTAAACTACTGAAAATAATTATATCGGGTCAAAATTTTAGCGTTGCGGGCTGCTATGCCACTTTGCACTAACTAGAACACAGCTTAACCTGTTGAACACATGACAGCTGCGGCACAGACAACACGTCTGTCCATCTCCATATTAACGGTTCCTTCCCGTTTCTGGCAAGGTAGCGAGTGCCCAACAAAGCTGCGGGCGAAACTCTGTTTGGAGGGACACTCGTAGTGAAGTGACAGTGAGTAGGGACTGGTTTCTACTGTTTACTAACAAGCTGTGGTGGCGCAGTGGATACGTACGAATGAGTCTTATCTGATGACCATGAAAAGATGAAGAACTGTATTTTACACCAATTATTTACATGGATTGACAGAATTAATAGAACAGGTATTAAACAGTTTAGTAGATTGGTTTGTGTCACCAGTGGCTGTTTGGGTCTCCATGGGTTAAATGGAAAATAATCTTACCTGAATTTCAGGTCAACAGCAGGACAACACCTCAAATACTCACCTTCTTGTTACATGCTTATAAATACCTACCTGCCCTTCCATAGACCACCCTACCTCCTTTAGTCTGCTGTTTGTCATCCTCTCCATAGGTACTGGGGGGACCCCTGAGGAGGCCCTCCCCAAACCACAGCCTCTTCATCATCTCTTACTTCGTCAGATTTCTCACCCTGATTATCATCACAAATATCTATTTCTACCTGTTGTGAATAAACACTTACTCCTTACGGAGAGCTCTGTGTGTCCATATTTACTAATCTAACACTGAAATGGTGACCAGTGAATGTGCTGAAACACAGAGAAGAGCTTGAAACAGTAGAAGCAAAGCAGAAACTCAAATTGTTTCTACAAACTGTATTTGGGAATGTGTTTACAACATATCATTAACAGAAAAGCTTTTGTGATATTGAATGATGTCTGAATATATAGAATGATGTCTGAATATATTCAGACTTTCATTGAATATATTCAAGCTTTCATTCTATATATTCA
>JAPSES010000120.1:12894604-12921041 GCA_029822895.1 Maxillicosta whitleyi | reverse complement strand
ATTAACCCATCTGCAGCAAAGAATGACTCTGAACATCTCTGCCAGTGCATTTTGGGCAGTTTGTCCAAGTACAGTTACTGTCATGCATGAAAAAACGGGCAGTTGATCCAGTAGTGACAGGCAGCTGAACCAACCCATAAAGATGGAAGATGCTAAATAGCATCTTGGCCCTCTGGATGGAAATATGATGACAAAAAAAAAAAACAAAGACAGAAGAATTGTTTGAAGCTACTTTGTTTGAAGTTGTTTTGTCGAAACTGTTAAAGGTGTTTAATAAACACATTAAGTAAATATATATTCCCATTTTTCTTGAGTCCATTTGCTCAAGAAAAATTAAACATGATTAATATTGATTAAAAATATTGGAACATTAAACCACAGCAACCCTGTGATTAATCTGATTAAAAAAAAAAAAAAAATTACAGCACTAACATATGTATTTATTTGTATGTGTTATAGTTCAGTGCGCACTGCTAAAATGGTCATAAATTAAAAAAAACAAAACAAAAACAAACTATGACACTAATAAGCACATATTAAAGAACGTGGAGGAAACACATATTTGGTTCAAGCAATATAAATGATATTGTCTATATTTTTGCAGAAATGTACATCTGTCAAGATAATAATAATTTATTTAATAATTTTATTTTGTCTATTTACAGGTATAGATTTTATAAATAAAAGCTGAATCGCATCCAGAAACCTTGCCTTAACCTGCATTCAACATGGCTCTGGATTCCACACTGACACCACCACTACCTTCCCTGTCTCCTCCCTCCTGCGTTCCTCACATGCTGAGTGAGAAGTAAAGAAGGCTGAGGAGGGATGTGTGTTACCTATCACTCCACCTCCAAGGCAAAGACATAACAACACTTGAGCGTGGAGAGGCGATATCACAGAAAAGTAGAACAATACATCGAAACACACTCGTACACAACGGCATGACAACGGCTCCAAATGCTGCGACACAACAGGGAGAGAGCAGGAAAGGGAGTTGGAGTTAGAAAAAGTGAGAGAGGGATGAATGCAGTAGTATCCTCAGATCTGAAGGCAAATCCCCCTTGGTGTTAGTTCTGCTAGAGCGGCTGGCACTGACACATGAATATTTCATACTGTTGATGTTTAAATCCCATCATTTGTGATGGCATGTGAGCGTGCGTGGAGATTCATTGAAATGAGGAGGAAGACGAATGAATTTGTGTACGTGTGTGTGTGTTGATCTATAATGCATAGTTTCAGTAAGTTCACTTGTGATATGGTCTGTTTTCCAGCCTTGTGAAAGACATGGATGTGCATGTGTGCATGAGTGCCTTGAAGCAGAGATTGCCCAGTGTTAGCTCATCCATATGCACAGATAAAAACACAGTGACATGCATACTGGTGCAACACACATGCATACATGTCCATAAATACTGTATGGAGGACATGTAGAAGAGTCTTTTCAGCTTGGGGGCTCGATTCTCAGGTCAAATGAAACTGTGCAAGGCCAATTAGTCAACTAGTTTCAGAAACTAGTTCACAAAACTAGATTCTTGAGGCTAAAAATAAAACATAAAGACCTGTTTCCACCAGGAGGCAGGGGCACTGACACACTAAGACATGCACAGTGTTTCCATATAACTGCCAAGTGAATCTGAGGCAAACTTGAACTGAACTGAATGCCAGAACATGTAGATTAGGTGCATGGGGTTGATATAGTTTATGCTCTCCACAGCTGCAATAAACAGCGTAGAAGAAGTAGAGGTCGCAAACCAGAATATGTTTTTTCATGCAGAATAATTTGGTGACCTCATCACCTGTTGAACACATTTTCATTATGTATGAGAAGACACTGGGTGCGCGCTTTTCTCTTTAACTTAGAGAATCATAAATCACATATGTAGAACTGTATGAGGCTCTGATGTGATACTGTACAGATGTTAGTGCCTAATAAACACTAGAAAAATCTATTTTCATTAACATACACTGTGAATTTAGGCTGTGTTCAGTGTTTTTTGTTGCACTTGTCGTACCCCATTTTGACCCCTTTAGTCACACCTCCCTAACAGAAGGAACACTTCTACAGCCTATGTCGTGGTTACAATGTGGCGTTTTAATACTTCATTTTGGATTCAAACTAACAAACTAAGTGATCAAACTAAGGTTTTATGAGGTAAAATTGCCACCTTCCTCTGAGTCCAGTGCCTCAGGATAGGCTGATAAACCTGCTTCAGTTAAATCCACTGGAAAATGATAGAGGTTTGGAAGGATCGCACTGTAAGACAGGTGGACAGAGCTCTAATTACAGACGCTAACACTGAGTCTTTCTAAAGCTAATGTCAGAAGGTAGAGACGTGCCAAAACAACTCTTCTTATGTCTACTCAGTCATGACTACCTCTGCAGATCTCATCTACCTCATCCACTAGATGGACCCCCTCATGTGCCCCCACCCTACTGCAGCTTTACAGGCTGGAACTACAACTGCAAATGGACGTCCATCAGTCCTGGTGCATCTATAGCCTGTCTGTCCATGGGAGTGGATCGCTCCTTCACTGTGGTTCTCCACTGGGTTGTTGGAGTGTTTCCTTGCCGAGAAGGAGGGAACTCAGGAGGGAAATTAGCCCATTTTCTTCATCCACTGTTTATTTGACTGTTGTTTATTTTCATATTCAACTAATTGTGTAAAGCCGTGTGAGGTGACCGTGTTGTGATACAGGGCTCTACAAATGAAATTGAACTGAAATATAAAATTCCCCATAAATGCTCAACTCATGTATATTTTTCTCCCCTATGTTTCGTATTACGTTTGTGTCTGAAATAAACTAAAACTGAAACATTATGTGATATCCTGTCCTCATTTCATCCATTTTACCACCTTATTCAGGTATTCAAATGTTATTTATTCTACACAGTTGTCCTTTTCCTTATTATCATCATTTATTATGTACTATATCATTATTTTTATATTTCTTAGGTTGTGTAACAGTGTTGTGTAATCATGCTGCTCACATGTGCATTTAAATTGCCCCTTGGGTACAAATACAGTTTTTAGCATTGAATTTAAATAAATTGGTAGGAAGTGGCAGGATGAGCTGTTATCACCTACAAAATACAGGCTTTTACATGCACTATTTGTCCATTTTTATGTGCATTTTCACCAGCATTGATATGTTTCATTTCAGTTGAGTCATATGATTCTGTTCATAACTCAGAAAATACATACACAAAAACAATGTTTAGCATCACTTACTGCATCATATAATTTTCAGAAAACATGTTTCCATCTACTACTACATTAACACTCTCAGATGCATGTAAACTCTTTTTTCCCAGGTTTAGCAGGTTCCATCAGCCTTTCTTAATGTGATACTTGAGAATGTATAAATGGAAACACAGCTATGTTAAGCTACCATTGGGTATTAAGGGCTCTCATGAAGGTCTACAAGAGGCTTCCATATCATTGGCTATTTGGTTGGTCATCATGTTAATAATTCTGCAGAAGAAGAGATGAATATGAATATGAGAGCTCTGTGAATGCTTGTTCAGCACGACCAGTAAGGGTTTAACTCTGGTTATTTTACTCCCTTCTATAAGCAAAATGACACACAGATGCTATTTGTTTAGGAATAATACAGATAAATTACAGTCCTGTCATTGATAACTGCAGTTTCCATAATTATTAGAGAAGTATGTGAATGTGTTTAAATGACACTAAATTTATAGTAACTTTATCTATATAACTGTGTTAAAGTTGGTGACAAAGACATTAGATCCAAAGAAGTGTGTCTAAAGAGTCAAATGTTAGATGGATACTGTGCAGAAGAGGGACATTTGTGATTTGTGATAATGGGGTAAAAAAAATTATGACTGACTTTGCTTATGGAAATGTGGATTTTTTTTTTAAACACAAATGAAAAAGTAATGTGTTGAATTGGGCGTTCATGTGTTTTTAGGGGTAATGTCATATATTTGATCTTTTCTGCTGCGCTTATTTTAGTTGCCTCTTTGGTGATGCACACATAATTAGTGGATCAATTTGATTTTATTAGTACACTCTGGTCTTATTAATGAATCCATTTGTCTTACCAGTCTCTCCTCTCTCTTTCTCTGAGGTTCAGCCTAACATTATAGAGTCACTCAAAGCAGAACAAGCCATTTCTCTTCTATGTCATCCCTCAGGCTCATTACTCCATCTCTCCTTCGTACTAGGTTTCTTTCTCTTTCAGTCTCGGATGCTTTGTCTTTTTTCCAGGTAAGTAACATTTTCAAACGCAGACTCTCCAGTTTGATTTCCAAATGCACAATTTCCCAGCTAATAGAGTGTACTCAGAAATGACTAATCAAATTGGTGCTACCTGGAAAATTAATTTACCATTATGTTCTCCCAAAATTGTAACAGGGAGGGCCGGCAACCTTGTGTAGTACTGCCGCGGGGGAAAGTAAACAATTAGAGACTCGGTGACTAATGAATTCTGTGATTAACGAGTGTGTCGGAGGTAAATCTCTACAAGACTGACACACACACACACACACACACACACACACAAGCACATATGTACAAACACTTACACACTCAGTGTGAGGTGAACCTTATCTATATACAACATTCATGGTTGAACTGAAGTATTCCGTGCCTCTTCCAAATTCTTTTTTTCTCTCCCCCCTAACCGCCAACATCCTTTCCCGGCATGGTTAAGTGAAATAGCTGGCATATCCACTCAAAGATTTTGACAGATAGCATGTGTAAGCTCTAACAGAGTGTGTATGTGAGTTTACATGTAGAATCAAGTAAAAGAGTAGGAAATGGGCTAGTTGGAGCATGTGTGAGAGTGTGTGTGGTGAGAAAACCAAGATAAGGCCAATCTGGTTTGTATAACAGTCTCAGATAAAGAAAGAGTGTTAAGGGAAAGATAGCGAAACACTGAGGAGGGATGGCACCTCGGTGGCTCGATAGTGGCTAACACATGCTTCTACAGCCCATCACACCATGGGAAACATTTATTGTGTATTTAAAAAAAAAAAGATGAATTTGTCAAAAAAAAATAGCAGTCAGTGCTGCTGAAGATGAGGTCCCAAATCTAGACACCCGCTTTCTAAGTCAAAGCCCTATAATATCCCAAATTCAGTGGACTGAGTCCCATCTGGGGAATGGGTAATGACAAATATAGAGAGAACATTAGGCTAAGATGAGAGTGTGTATGTGTGCGGCATCACATGAATGTGTAACAAATCCCTAAAGCGGAGGCCACAGGCTTAATTGACGGATGTAGTGGCATAGTGATAGATAGAAAGAGACAGTAGAGACAAGACTTATGTTTGTGTGTGTGTGTGTGTGTGTGTGTAAAAGAGAGAGAGAGAAAGCGCGAGAGAGTCCCACAGTGGTGTAATGACTCCCCATGGGAGCAGGACCCCAGGCTGAGACTCCCCTCTGACTCTCCCCTGTCAACTGAAGGGAGGGATGAAGAGGGAAGAGGAGGAGGAGGAGGAGAGATTGTAGTGGAAAAGGAGACGATAGTGGCGACAGCTGTCTGCTCCTTAGGACAGTAATTGGTTGGCTGAGAGAACCAATGTCCACACATTCACTAACACACATACACAAGCTCAAATTCATGCACCCGAATCTGCCCATATGTGAAACCCACCACCAAAAATTAAGGGTGGCACTCCAAGATGGTCATTAGCCACATCCCACCTGGCACAAGCACAGCCACCCAACACTCGCACCTGTGGAAGTTTGAGTGGGCATAGCATGAGGGTCTGAGAGTGAAGGAGGGAAAGGAGAGGGGGGGCGAGGTGGGCTTATTCAGTGTGACACCTCCAGTCGCATCTCAGTAAACAAGCCATCGGACCCCCGTATCCGAATCTCCAAGCTAGAGTGACAGCTCAAAATCACACATGACAGTTTGACTGACAGGTCGGTATGGGCAGAGGGAGGAATGGAAATATGAAAAATAATAAGCTGTAATATTATCCAGACAGAAGAGAAGAGGGAGGGGGTGAAGGGGGTGATTTGAGTAGATGAGGGTGCCAGGGAGTCCTGGAGTGGAGGCAGAACAACCAAAGAAAATGGATGTTGAAACCATGACTTCCTTCATATTTGTAATAGTTTGAGTAAAGAAATATCATGTGATTGGTATTCAAATATTTTATAGAAAACTTTCATTCAGTCAGAGATTATTCTATTTATTTTTTCAGCCCCTTTGAAACAGAATCAAAATCTTAAATTTCACATATCTACAACAAATGTAAATGTAATGTAAAAGTAATAGAAGTCTGTCTAAACCTAAAAATGAATTCACATGTTTTGCTACAGGGGGCTGCACTATGAAAAGAGAATGCTTGTTTTTACTTGATGTAATTATTCTTTAATATCATAATTGTTATATAATAACTGCTGCTCTACCTTTAGATTTCTAAAATATTAGTCATGATCTGACCTTAAATAATCATTTTAAACCATGAGTAATCCTATGGTTTCCTCAACTCTTATAGACGAGGAAAAATCGGCTTCTACACTTAAATGAAATTGTGATTTGACTGACATTTAACATTCTCAAAAACACTTTTAGCATTATAATATTTTAAATCAACAGCAATGGGAGAGTAATAGTACTGGGAGGTGTTATTTTTGTCCACATATTGGACACTGGCTGTGAAGTTGAAATCCAGCTTTAAACATTTTAAACATCTGCCATTGCATTGTTCAACATTGCCATGATGATATAACTTGTGACAACTTAAACTAATCTCACAATCTCCAGCAAATTGAATCTGAGAGTAGCTGAGGCTTCGTCTGATTGGTCAGACATTTGCATGTAAATAAATTGAGTTCTTACTATCTCGTTATTCATCCGGACGCCTTTGTGATGTGTTTATTAAGCGTTTTCTCAATTTCATACTCAAAGACATTCAAAGTCTGATGTATTGGTGTTTCAATGCATATTAATATATATTTTCTAACATTAAACGTATCCAGCCAGCTTCAGTATGGTTCCTGAGAATGGATGTTAAACCTCACTTGTGTAAGTTTTATATAATATATTATTGTGTCAGGTAGAACAGTAAATTACTTAGCGATAACTTTAACATGGCTTTAACTGTCGACAAAATGAGGTTTCATCACTTTCGCAGTAATATGCTAACCTCAAACCCCGCAACATGTGTAGGGCATGTGAGAGACAGAAAAGATCCCAGAGGAAAAGAGGAAAGAAGTGGAGAAAGAGGGGTTAAAATGTGAGAAGAGAAGTTGGAAAAAAAATTCAATATATTTTTAATCTAGCGGATGTAATCAGATTATGCGTCTGCCAGGAGCGACGTATTTCATAAGGAATAACCAGTTTCAGGGAGGGAAGGGGAAGTGGAGTGGTGGGGAGGAGCGGTGGAGACGGGCACTTTGGCTGGCCGATCTACATCGACACTGACAGATTCTAATAAATGCGCTGGGAGGCGCCCGGAGAAACACAATGCCGTGTAATCATTTTATCATGACAAACCGGAATTCCAATGCTGTCCCATGTGAGCTCAGCCGGGGGAAAATTGAATTAACTGTGAATTGCTCATGCTTGGGGAATGGGGAAGAGGAAAACGGGGAACGAGGGGGAAAGACGATGGAGAGAGAGAGAGAGAGAGAGAGTGAATAGAAGGAGAGAAAGAAGAGAAGAAGGATTTGGCCTGCTTTAGTTTTGGCTGTGTTTCATGTCTCTTGAGGCCAAGGCGGTTTCATAGAGGAGTTCTGGTTTCAGCAGCTGCTAGCTAACAACACTAACTCAGAGATCCAATACTGACGCAGTGGAGCCCTGCATGACTTTGCTGTCCAGAAAACACATTACACACTTGTTAACTGAGAACGCAGACGCCCTAAATTATCCAGGGGAGGAGACTGTTGAACACAACAATGAAACACACCTGCTAACACATGCTCGACTGTACGTGTACTACTTGGGCACATGGTTGTAATATGAACTCATAGATATATTTAATTGCAGGATGACAGAAAGAAGTCAAAGAAAGTCACATCAAGTCCAATTTTTAACATAAATTTCAACGTGTCATTTTCTGTGCCTTAGTGAAAAACACAGAATATACCCCTTTTCTTCTCACATATCTGTGAAACGCATAATAAAATCTAATTATGTCTGTCTGTCTTGGAGCTACTTGCAACAAAGCACTAAAGCGCCTAGGCTGTTTGGAAAAGCTTCAAGACTGGAGGAACCTGTATCCATCAAGGCCAAGTCTGTATTATCATAAAGCAATGTGATGGGCACACATATATGTATGCATTTATGTACGTCTGTGAATTGTTTATACACAGATGTATATGTATAGAATAATGTTATTGGTTCAGAAACTTCCAGGCATATGTGTTTGAGCTTTGTAGAGTCCCACAGTAGTATGGTGAATGGGTTGGTAGCTCCACTAACCTTTTCTTCAGCCTAAGGTTAATCTAAATTTCTAATTCTGAGCCTAAATCCAAGTCCTGTAGAGAAGTAAATTGAATATCTCCACTGTGGTGAAATGTGCTCATATTTTTTACATTTCTGTGAAACTATTTGGTCCTCTTGAGAAAAGAAGTAAAAGATCATGCACGCACGCGCACACACACACACACACACACACACACACACACAGAAGAGAACAGTATCTGCCCTGCTGCGGCCTGTGACTTTAGATTAGGTCCTGTCAGGGTTCCGGGGTCGCTACGGATACAACCCAGATGCTGCAGCTACACAGCAGTGTGTCGCTGTGGAAACGGGAAGTGTTGACTGCTGAGAGATAAAGGGCTTGATTCTTCCCCCAACTGAACACAGCCCTGAAAGGCAAGAACAGAGGAGGACTAAAGTGGGAAAAATGAACACAAAAACACACAGATACACCCACATCCAGTGTGTATGTGCCCTTCTTCAAATCCTTTAGGCTGCCACACTACCTCTCATTTTTCTGCTCCTTCAGCTGTCACTCTATCGCTCCTTAATCATTAATATCACAGCTTTGACCCTGGCCAATGAGGATGAAGCAGGGATTTGCATAATTAGCCCCACTTGGTGGACAAGTCCCACTCCAGACCTTAGGAGAGTGTCTCTAGTGGGCTTGCTCAATTTCACATGTAGGAGATTGTGTAGAGTTAGATAACACAGCTCAGAGGAGGGAAAGTATGAAACAAATGAGAGTGCATATTGTAGGTTTTGTGATAAGTAGCGATGCCCTGTGGTGAAAATAAAGTACAGTAGCTGTGTATTTTAAGTGAATAAGAAACATTTGGAAACTTTGAAACAAAACGGGAATTAAATGCATGTTTATGTAAATGTAAAAACGTATGGCTGGGCTATAAATGGCTAAATGCCTACCAAAGATGAAAGATACTCTGAAGGTTAATATTATAGGGCATAAATATTCACTTAAAAAAAAAAAAAACGGAAAAATGCATTAATGTTTTTTTAGTCATTTATAAAAAGCAAGAAAATCTTAATTTTGGCATGTTTCCATCCACTACTGCAAACAGGAAACGCTGGTACAACATCTGCAGTCACAAAATGTTCGAATTTTGCCAATTAGGTGTTGTATTTCATACATTAACACATCATTTGAGAAAACAGATGTAATATTTAACCCAGGATTTCATGCAGTCTCTTAAAAAAACTCAAAGCTGATGGTTTGTTTGTCCCTCTATGTTGCTGTCTTATCCTAGGCAAGGCAAGGTACGTTTATTTGTATAGCATATTTCATGTACACGACAATTCAAAGTGCTTTACATGAGACATAAAAGCATCATAAGTGTGGCATAAAAAGTGAAAGTTAAAATATAAAATGGAAAAACATAAAAAAAAAAAAAACTTAAGAAACAAAGTTTTTTTAAAATAGAAATTAAAATCATCAACGATACAATGTGATTTTGGAGTTTATTTAAAAGACATTATTTAAGCATTTACGAGAATGCTGCAATAAACAATAATGTTTTCAGTCTGATTGAAATGAGCTGACATTTTGAGCAGACCTCAGGTATTCATGAAGTTTGTTCCACAGGTGAGGAGCAGAAGAACTGAATGGTGCTTCACTTTGTTTGGTTCTGGTTTTGGGAACAGTAAACCTGTCACTGAGATCTCAGGGGTTTGGATGCTTCATAAGGCATCCTATAGCATAAGGACTAATCACCCTAATTATTGATTTAAACTCTTAGGAAATTGAAGGGATATACAGCTTTGGTGATTTTGTTTTTTCTGTCTTATATCTGCTCATATAATATTAAATATTCTTCACAGAATTAGCCTCAGTTGGTCTAAGTTTTGTCTAACATTTGTTTTTGCAGCTCTTAACACATGCTGCTTTCCCTCTTCTAATATGGCAGTTATGTTTGCTCCTTGCATTAATGCTGCATTCCAGAGTTCTGAGAGATGGGAAGTTTCCAAAGTCCAACTCAGTAAAATACACTGGAACGCCTGTCTGAGCTGAAGTCTTAGTTGCAAAGTCGGGCCCGATCAAAGTACCCTGACCTCACCGCAAACTATAATGTGACATGACACAACAATGGCAGTGGACAGTGTGCACGTTTGCAATGAAAAGAAACTTCACAATGTATAACTCACAATGTATGACTTCATCAGTCATTTCACCTCTTCCATCTCGTCTGTGTATATGAGAACACCGTAGTGTCGACTGTCAAAATACCTCTTCAGTAACAAAGGAAATAGGAGCTTAAATCTACGATCCCCATGTTTGTTGTTTGTGTTCAACATGGATCACCTGGAACACTTTGAGATGAGATGTAGTTAACTCCAACTGTGTGTGTGTGTGTGTATATATATATATATATATATATATATACGTATATATTCTACCTCCCAGGACTCTGGAATGCAGCTTTAGCCTGTTCCAGGCCTCATTCATCTACACATGCCTGATGTGTTCATCTGCTGCCATGTTTTGTGTCTCCTGAAACAGATGTTTGAGTGACATTTAACTCATTTTTGTAGGTCATCATTTATTCACAGAATCTGTTTATATTATCAGATTTACTCATGTTTACACGGTCACATTTACCTATGATACACGAACAGGAAAGCTGTCCAAGTGCAAGAGTTTTTTTTTTCTTCTTCTTGATATTTAGAATTACATAATACGTTTTGGGGGATTTCCACTTAGGCTGCAACTGCACATAAAACAGCTGGATGGAACCTCACTTCTTTTCCCAGGTTCTGGAATGATCAGAGACCAGTACTGTTGCATCATTTCCCATCTGCCTTTCTGTTACTGTAAAATATTTCTTCTTGCAGCCATTTAACTTCAAACACATTGACAGTGAAAGTTGCTACATATTGTATTTGACAAATGTAGCTCCCATGGAATTTAGTAACCTCTGATGACAAAAACCTTCCCTGCCTTGAGCAAAGCTTTTCTTGTTTGACCTGTGTAGTATACATTAATAAAACATTTAGGCTTTGCAGTCACGTTCTATCATTTACTGTGTAACATTTAGAAGAGATATGGAATGAAAAGGTACCTGTTGTCATTGTAGGCAAGAAACCGATGCAACAATGGCACAAAGATAAAAACTTTTGATGGTCACAATAAAGGGATACATTGATAATAAAAATGGATGGATCTAATGGAGGGCAGATGTGGAGAGCAAAACCATTAAAGAAGTCAGCAGTACACAAGAATGTCCAAACACAATGATCTGAAGCCCAGGGGACTTATCACCCCCACACACTGAAATACACACTTAAAGTGAAGTACCTCTCATCTGCTTGACAGTCGCCTACACCATTAACTCTTGTATAGGTTTCTTTAGTGGTATAAGGCATGCTCTGGGTTTTCCTAGAAAACAGCAGTGCCTAGTTATGAAGTAATAGCTTTAATCAGTGGTTGGCTCTATGCCCGAACCTGGGCTCGTAGCACAATCATCGTTGTTTAGTTTTCTCCATGGATACAGTGAAGACGTCCCAAAACACTCCCAAGCTATGACAGCATGCTGCAAAAGCAGGAAAAATGAAGTCTGTTGTGTTCTTACAAAAGAATGAAGTTATGCAAGTTAAAAACAGACAAGGCAAGAGTCTGTTGATACATGAGAATTACATTAGGCCGATCACATCTTGTTCCACTTCTTTCTCATACAGCTGGTGTGATGAGGAAGACAGGCAGGCTTAGAGAGCAGAGTTTTCTGCAACGGAACCAGGGAAGTAAAATGAGAAGTAAAAGACAGCCATACTAAGGTTATTCCAACTTTGAAGAACCATTTCCAGCAGTCAGTCTTTAAGAAAGAGAAACTGCACTGAAGCCCCAACAAAAACTAAATAGAAATGTTCAGAAAGGGACAGTTATCTGTGGCAAGGCATAAAGGGAATTTGCGTGGGAGCTAAAGTCCAGCTGTGCTGACTGCCGTTTTGTGTTGGTTAGAGATTTTAACAGCAGGAAACGCCATGCATAGAAGCCCATGCAGCTCAGTATGAATGTACAAGAAGCCTATACTTGCAGGCCAAGACGAAACAAGGATTAAACAGCACTTCGTTTTTGCACTTCTTTAATAGGGTTCAAGAGAATGAGACCAAGAGAGCTGTAATTGACCTACGATAACCCAAGCACTCCATGGCCTCTCTCCTTGTCTTGAAAATTAAACTTGATTAACCTCTGGGGACCAAAACATCATATAGTGAAATAGAAAACGTTTCTGACCGCTGCATGTGATTCTTTTACAGGGGTCGAATGGGTGAGGCTGCAAACGTCAGATTATTGATTTATAACCGTTCTCAGAGCGGCGACGGTATGTTTTAGCAGTAAACCGTAGATTTATGATTCTGCCAAATACCCTTAGACAGATGTGAACACTCACAGAATTAGCACCTGCCCATGCATTCCTGCTTTAAGACAGAGAGGCCACTGTATAGCACTGTATAGCAATAGCACATATGGTACTTCAGTCATAGAATTAGATACAAAAGTACAGCTAGCAGCTAACTAGTAAACTTACAGATGGCCACAAAGGCAAGAGCCGAATCAGATAATTGTGCAGTGCAGCTTTTTTGTCTGATGTCCACTGTCGATACAGAGTTCACCACAGGAACAGGACCTCTGGGTTGGCTTCAAAAGCTCTTGGTTCCCACTTATGTTGGATGTTTCTTTAAAATACTAAGTCAGTCATTTTTCCAGGACTCATCTCATTTATTTGGAACTTCTAATAAGTCACTTGGTGGTCCATCTTTAAATCTGTGTCTATTAATGAGGAAATAAAAGCTTTGTCTGCTGTATCAGATTTTGTATACTGAGTGTGTATGAAAGCTTGCTCGCTTGTCAAATCTAACTGTCAGAGTTGAGGTATATTTAGTAAAACGCATTTTTCCTTGACAACTTGACTGTATTTACAGTTAATATATGCCATTATCAAGACTGTAAAATTACTTTATTACATTATTCTTAATAAAGTTGACTATTTAAGCAAGTCAGCATTAGCTCAGCTGTAGTGCTTCAGTCTTCCATAGTTAATGCCCTCTTTGTTCAAATATAGTCACTTCTGGCTGACACGGAAATAGCCAAATCCCAAACTACTGGTTTCGAAAGGGACAGTAACATTAAAAATGCAAAGGTCCAACAACTGGGATTTTTCAGGATTGTAATATCAATGGCGAAAATACTTGTTTTTGGTGAAAGAGTTAAAATGAAAATTCCTACCTCAATAATCACAGACATTCATCTTAGTAACATTGTGCAAACTACAAAAACAAACCTCGTTTACAAAGAAATCAATTTGCTATTGTCTTGCTTGCCCAACATGTTTGTACATCTTAGTCTAGGAACAAGACTTGCATCCTGGCAGCTGCAGACATGAGAAGGGCATGGCTCAACGTGGATGTGGAGAGTGAATGGGTGTGAGCTGGAGGGCAGTCTTAACTGCTTCTCTATTACAACTCATTGTCTTTCCTGTGTAGTCACTTCAGTCGGCTCAACCTGAGGAGTGTGTGAATTGGCAGCACAAGGATGTCATCAATCAGATCAACATGGAGGACCCTAGAGGGGCCTTGTGTGAAGAAATGGGAAGTCTGTCTATCTATCCGTCTATCTATCTATCTATCTATCTATCTATCTATCTATCTATCTATCTATCTATCTATCTATCTGTCCATCTATCTGTCCGTCTATCTGTCCGTCTATCTGTCTATCCGTCTGCCATTGATCACATCTCTAACTACTGATTTTCCTTGACAGGTCCTGATGGAGTTTATTGTTATCAGCCGTGGGATCTTGGTTGATGACCTTGTCAACAAGACATTCACCTAGTTCATGGTTTGCTATCTCTGTTTAATGTGGCAGCACTGAGCTCACAGCACTAGTCTTCTCCACAGCCCTCTCCATCCAGAAGAGCTTTAATCTCCCACTGGGCCTCTGGGCGACCCATCCAATACACATTTGCATACATCTGCATATTTCCCATTAGGCTCCACTTGTTGCCTTTTCATGGAAAACTCATATATGGTGATGATTACTCTCGATGGTAATGGTCCCATCTTTCTCTGCCTCTTTCTGTCATTCGTTTCACCCTAACTTTTTCATCACCTTTTGATCCTTTGTTTTAGTTCCACTGTCTCTCTTTCTTTCTCTGCTATAGCTGCAATCAGAAGTCAGTATGGAGGTCTGATCCGGAAACAAAGGCAAAAGCTCCCAGTTAGATCAGCTGTGCAAGCCATAGTAAACCATCTGGGGCCAGTGACAGCCTCCGGCCTGAGACAACACAATAACACAAGAAATGAATTCAGCACACAATGACCACGACTGAACCAGACTAATTAGATTAATATGTGATCAACTATTCAATTAGGCCCATTCAGCTACAGAGCTCTAGAGGTATAGATACATGCAAATGAGATGAGTGAACACAAACCGCTGAAAAATGTAACAAGAGAAGGAAACTGACAAAATGTGTTAACTCCAGACATTCATTCACTCAGTGAATAGCTCCCATGCAGCCATATCAGACATCTTAGAGCAGGAGTGTGCATTTGACTGACAGGTCAGCAACAACACACTGTTTTCTGAGCTGTAGTTTCATCACATTTAGTGCATTAAAACTGCTGACCTCACATTTTCCAGCACAATTCAGTGGATCTTCAACCTGAGCATTGGTCTAATTGGTCTAATTAGTCAGAATGACTGAAAACTGGGTGATTTTATACATTTAAAGGAATTAAGTATTTGAAAGAAATGAATGCACGAGTAAACAGTTCCATGGCAGACGAAAGGGCACAGAAATTTTCAAAAACATTGCTGTATTTGCAGGCCTATGTTTTGGCCTTTTGTCCACACACCATAGAAATGTGGATCATTGAAACCTGGACCACTGTGTAAAAAAAAAACCATCAAACCTACTGGGATACTTTCGGACATCAGTGTTGACTTTTTCCAAACAACAAACCAAAAAAAGTGTGGACAAAGGCTAAATTGCAGTTTTTAGTGCCACCTATTGGAGGACAGTTTGTCAGTTAAAAAACAAAACAAAACAGCATTTTATCTACTGTTATTATAAGGATGTCCAATACTATCAAACGTGCATTAAAGAAGGTTCTATTCACAAAAAGCTCAGCATCACCTTTCTCTGGCTGCTTAATTTTCTGCAGGGTGCTAATCAAGCGCTTGTCTCTGCTCATGAATTTAGAAGGAAACCTCAAGCATTTAAATGTGTATTTAATTGCGTTGGTTGTGGAAGCATCGTTAAGTAAGAGCTGAGAAATACATTTCTTAATGCGACTTAGTGATGCCCAGCAAATCAAAGACCATCAAGCGAATTAATGAGGGTGAGCGGCGAGAGCATTAAGAGTAGAGACGAAGCGCCTTCATAAACAAATACATATCTCTCAACTAGACAGCAGGAACAAAGGGATAATGTGGACAACGTAATAAATAGACTTCCTTGTCAATAGCCATGGTACACTATCCATTCCGGCACAATTTACCCCACTTTAATAGAGTCAATACACACAGACACACACCTTTTCTTCAGCTATGTTTTTAAAAGGTAGACAGATTCTTTAGTGACGTTCCTTTGCTCCTGTGAATAGAACTGAGAAAGCTTCTAAAAAAGAAGAGAGGAACGGGCAGGAGGTGGGGGAGGCAGCGGCTGTGGTGGTAGCAGTGGTGGGGGGGGCAGAGATGAAAAAGAGGAGAACTAGAAATATGAAACCTTCCTGGTTATTAAAAGCTGTCTTGCGAGGGCAGCGCTCCTGTCGTTAAGTACTCTTTCAATTATTAACGGTGCCGCCGCTTTCATCCACTGGTGTGTGAATGCCAATACAGCCCCAACACACACTTTTACCGCCTGCCTTCTTCTCTTTTCTTCTTGGTAACAGGCAAACACACACACACACACACACACTAGGTATTCAGCTGTAATTGTTACAGAGCTGGTGAGAAGACAGGTCAGTGGTGAGAATTATTATATAAAACCGGATGTTTTGAGACAGTCTGAGGGCTCCACAGTATGAGCAGATGGCCAGAGACAAAGAAAATACATTTATCATGAAGTGGTAAATGTAATAACACAATCATCGGAGCATATTTTAAACCTAAGAAAACTGGCCTCTGGGGGGAGCTGCAGGTATACACTGATGCTAACGGTGCTTAGGTCAGGCCCGATTTGGGACATTTTTCTCAACTGTCAAGTGCCCGTCAAGCTTCAGCAATAAAGGAGAGGAGATAAGGACAGAGATTTCAGATAGTTGGGATTGAGCCGTGAGCAATAAGAGAGGAGCAGGAAGCTTTTAGGGTGTTATCCTGCCTCTCTTTTCGCAGCTCCAAATGTTCCTGTGCCTCTGATGAGACGAGCTCATATGACAGATTATCAGCACAAATGCTGCTTGAGGGAAAGCTGGCACAGGGGGAGATCCAGACACAACACAGTCAGATATATAGCTGTGTATGTTGGATGGTGTGCAGGGTGTAGGAAAGAAGAGAGAAATGCAAGGCCTTTGGTACAGTATAACAGCAGAATCACACTGATGTAGCCACTGGGCAAATGCATTAAGGTGTTTTCTACAATGACAAAAACAGGACGTCATGATCTTATGTTTTTCTGTAAAATATCAGCAAAGGCTCTACAATCCATAAAAGTAAAGAATGCATTTTTTTTATATAAAGCATGAGCTCTACTAAGAAAAGTCATGTGGTCAGGTTATGAATGAATGAAAAAATGGGTTAATAGGTTGTTAACATTTATTATGTGTTAAGTATTGAGTAGAAGTAAAAAGAATATTCCCTAACAGACTCTTCATGAAAATATAGTAACAGTCATTTATGATTCAATTGGCCAGACGGTTTGATCAGCAGTTTTACAAGAGCCCAGTTTTAGCCTCAACTTCAGGTCGGTTTTAATGTTTGTAATTCATCTGTTAGGATCTGTCTTCTTCTATGTATACAGATACAAGCACTAATTTAAAGACATATCCTGTATCTACAGCAAAAGCACATCAGGTTATCTCTGCTAGTAACTGAATCTTCAAAACTTTACTCACACCAGTGAAAATAAACTTGTCAGCGTAAAAATTGTCAACTGGTTGAACATTGTGAACATGCTTTCACCTCCTTTAAGAGAAATTACTTCATACGGACTTCCTGTTGTGAGTTTTAATTTTGGAGTTGCTCAAATAAAATTGTAAGGATGGGCATCACGTCTTGATGTGGGCCCATTCTTTGCCCACTTAGAGAACACATTTTGTTTTAAAGTGAGGTCCAGTCATTCTGCCCATTGAAACTTAGAGCAGGTAATGTTAGACTGACGGGGAGCACTGCTTATCGACCATGGCTGGGCGTGTTTCCACTCTAGAGATGGGACACGAGGCACCGGGGCGTGCTGACGACCATCCCTTGAGACTTCTGTCCAATTACAGCTCAAAATGAGCCAGGAGAGCGCTGAGATTGGGCTGGGCGCACCAAGGTGATGATGGAACGAGGGAGGGAGTTGAGAGATGAAAAGTAAGGGGGGGGCGAGGATATGAGTAGCACTTGAAATTAATGGGGCAGGGAGGAGCGCGACTCCCAGGGGCGAGCAGAGGGCCCGCTGATGACATTAACTCCGCCCTCGAGCAGCCATTAGGGGGTGAGAGGTTCCAGTAATCTCAGGGCACTAAAAAATGGGGCTTATAAGGTTCCCAAGAATGCTGTGATGCTGTGGGGCTGATGCTGGAACATGGGGTGTGGTGATATACAGTGAGTTAACTGTGCATGACATTATTAGAGGATGCCGGGCAATGCTGATGTGCAACACAACTCTGTAATCTCTGAAGCATGATCCCATAACTAAACTGAAAAATATCAGATGGCAATCCAGATTTAATTCACACCCGTGTCACATTAAAAAAAAAGACAAATTGAAAGATTTCAGCAAAGATTTTAATAGGTGCCGGCGTTCAGAGGGCTTTTATTTGAAATGTCATATTTGGACGACTCTGCTCCAAGAGCTATTAAGCAGAAATGTGTTCGTCTATAAAAGAGCTCTTCTGTGTGTGATTGCCATTTAATAGCTGGCCATACGTTTATGCTCCAGTCTTGCTTTAATGTTGCAGTGCACTGGGGACAGAGAGCGAGTAACAGAAAAAAACCCAAGGCCTGGAAATATCTCGTCCAAATTACCGTCATCTTCCAAAGCACTGCGTCAAGGGGATGAGATGAAATGTTGTCATGGAGCTCATTGCCTGAACATTCAGAGTGTTTGGCCGTAACCTACTGTATGACACAGAAAGGAATAACACGCTTGATAAATCTATTGTGATTACACACCCAATGCAAAATTGTTTCATACATGAGTGAGTACCTCAGTGAGGTTCTAATCTATACAGATTCATTTTCTACACTGGTACTGATAGACCTCTTCGTGCACATTTTAGTGATGCCTTCTGCTTTTGCAAACCCCTAAGAGTGCATAAAGATTCCACTCCCAATACAGCACTGATATAGTTAAGTCCATCTGCTCATATTAACACAACACAAAAATAACTTGTTATCAGTTCAATCCTATCATTAACAAAGTGACAGAGACAAGTGCACTTGTATTCTCTGTTTTACACACAAAGAAAACATGACAGTTGCAGGGAGGGAGAGGGAGAGAAAGAGCGGAAGAGGAACACATGTAAAGTTTTTGCCGGGAGTCAGCGATGCTTTTAATACACACAGTCACATCAATGGCACATTAAGACTGTGTAACCACGGCAACAGACACCAGGTTTATGTCAAAGAGAGGCACACAAAAGATGCTTCGGAGTGGCAACACAGTCCTGAGAGAGAGGAGAAGAAAGGAAAAAAGAAATGCTCTAAGTTGGAAGAATGACAGAAATAATCAACAAAAATAAGTGAGGTTTCAAGAAATAAAAGCTTATACAAAAGGACGCAAGGGCAGGGTCCGAGTTAGTGTAGTTGTATTAATCACTTTGTTAATACAACAAGGAGGTCCTGACAAAACAAGCCTTTAACTATAAACTAAAACCACTGTTTGGGTCAAGGCAAAGACTCAATAAATACCGTCATAATCATTTCTGTATCTGATGTATTTATGCATGTGACAACAAACTCCACAGGAAGAGGTCAGGCTTCAGAGTGTAACTTTATGTCTCTGTGTCTTTCAACACTCAGTCAGTATGAGATGCAGTGTCCATGATGGCTCCAAGGCTGTTTTCCTCAGTCATCTGACAGCAGAACATTAAGCAACAGCCCACTCCCACAAAGTACACACTGTTTCTGCAGCTGCAGTAACACTGTCTGTCTCCTCCTACTTTTTTCCCTACTCATCTTTTCTACTTTTCTCCCCTCTTGACATTTCCATCTCAAGCCATTTTTTGTTTTCTACAAGAATGAATTTGAGACACATCATGCAAAAGTAAGATCTTATTTTTCCAAACATGACTGGTGCAAAACTTTTCCATTAAATTATTTTGGGGGAAAAAAATCAGGCGATCTTACCTTCAAACTGTGAACAAATAAAGTAGTTTCCATCTAATGCATCATCATGGTCACTTGTGAAAGCAGAACTGTCACTAAACCAATAAACTGTATCATTTGATTTCATTAAAAAAAAAAAAAAAAAAAACAAGACATGTTTTAGCAATTCAATTTAATTTGAAAGTACAATAAATAATTTTAAAAAAATATATGTTTAACCTTGGAGAAAACAGAGCACAGTTCACATTAATTAAAATTAATCAGTACGTAAATGAAAAAGAAAAGCCTGATGAGGATGTTCATGTGTCACAATGATTTTGTAAGATGACTTCTGCTTTATCACTTCCTCCGTGGACTAGAAAAGTCAGTGGATAACTTGCTGAACGGTGCTGAAGTAGGTGATGACTTATTGACTAAAACGGAACAGTCTGAACAAAATGTAAGACTGCCACCAGAACAGACACAATTATTAAAGAGAAATTGCTGATTCAATACGATACAGTATCTGCAAAGCGATATCAAGAACAAAAAGCTTTCGTTTTGATTTTGTAAGATGGGGACTGCCTCGCTTTCACACAAACAGATGACTCAAAATCTGGAATAAATCAGCTTTGAGCTCTTACATCATATAGTATTCCCGTTAAATGGACTCCACCCTGCAGTGCTGTTCCCCTTTCTTATTATGTATATGTGAACTCCTTTATAAAATATGCTATATGTAAGGGTTCCGTCCCATGTTTTTTACTCTTCTAGTTCTTCTGTTCTGTACTGTATTCTTAGAGACTACTGGATCTGAATGTCTGTTTTATCTGTATCAACACTTCCCTGAAAGGACAGGCTTTTGTACCGACACACAATAAAAACATGCTATTGTACATTTACATGTCCAACTTCATTGTTTTCACTCAAAAATAGTCTAGATTTCTACATACATGGCTTGGTTATATGGAGAAAAAACAAGATTTCCTATTTCTAATCCAGATGGGTTTGTTGCTTAAACCTAAAACCTCCCATGAATCAGGATGTGAACTTCAGTCATTGGTGACAAAGAATTCTGAAAAAAATCCACCGTCTATTTCACCCACTTTCTGCGTAATGATGCTCTAACAACTGTATTAGTTTACACATTAAAATGTAAATAATACACATATTGACAAATGTGGTGGTGACATACAGAAACTGATGGGTTTTTTTCTGGTAGTGAATTGTTTACATAGAGGGGAGAGAATGCCTGAATGCCTTCATCCTCTATATATGTCATTGGCTACATAAAGTTTATTGCTCAAATGATCAATATGCCATCGGTTATCAATGGATTAATTTGGCAGTCTGTGTCGAGCATATTACGAAAAACCAGTCAATTTGTGTGACAGTGATCATGTGATTAAATGCAGCTGTCAGCGCTCGGCAGTTCATCAGATAAGCTTCCTGCTCTGGTCTGTCCGCGCAGTCAAAGAAAAAAAAAAACTAAATAAATAAAAAGGCACTCCTTCTCTTTTTGTGTTCTCTTGAGCTTGTTCTATTTTTCTTCCCCTTTTTCCCTCCTTTTGCAACACTCCAGGGTCACCATCTGCATGGCAACACTCGCAGCGTGACACTTCCATAACCCGGGAGGAGGAAGGGAGGGATGGAGTGCCGATCCCTCTCTCTCTATTCACAGGCCACCCATAATTCATTAGCTCCCCCTCTCATCCTCTCTATATTTTTCTCACTCTGCAGTGTGACCGATGTGGGTTTCTGAAAGCTCGTTCAGATATTTCCTGGACTGAACCTGCTGACAGTCGATATTTTGTATCACCATTCAGCATGTTTAAATTTCACTATTTTCATGCCGAGGCTCATTCAGAAAAAGCTATTCTTTCGACCATGGAACAATTAAATTTCCAGTTAAAGACAAAAATAGCCTTCATATTTCATAGTATAATCAATTATAGATAATACATCATCATGTCAATGACAGGAAAGTGTTACTCAGAAGTAAATGTAAAAGGACAGGTATTTTTGCTAACATAGTCTTCCACTATTGAACTTAGTCAGAGTTTGATCTGACACATGCTTGATCTGACCTGTCACAGTGACCCTTCCAAATCCCAACTCTCTCCATGATTGGATAGTTTTTCATTTACTTTCTGATCATACATACTCTGTTTTCCATCACTTACAAAAAACCCCAGTTCATTTCCTTTTTATAAAAAAAAAATTATTATTATTTTCACTGGGCACAGTGCCAACATCGCCCCCCTCTCCCAACGCTCTCCTCCTCCTTAAGCCACTCTGCTAAGCTTTCCTTTTCACTTGCGAGGAAATGCTGTTTATTTATTGTAAAAAGATGTACCCCCCCCCTCATCCACCCTGCTTTCCTGTCTTTCACCCCCCATTACAAGATTGCAGAAAATCATGGTGAAAACGTAAAATAAAAGTGGGACAGAGTGGTGTGAGGACAGGTGAAGGGGAGTCTGTCCTGTACTTCACAGGTCTCTTAAACTGTGTGATACCGTGACTGTTGTGTGTCAGTGGGTGGGAAACACTCACAGGTTTAAGGTTGCTTTATGGGCCTGGCTGTCATACACACAAAGGCAGCCCCTTGGAGAATAAAGCCATAATACAGTACAGCACTAAAATACAGCCAGAGGGAATGATTACTGTATTTGTGTGTGCATACGAGTGTATGTGTGTGTTTTTGTGAGTGTATGCATATAATGGAGAGGGAGAAAGCATAAGCAGGAGAGTTAGAGGCAGAGTGCCATGCTCCAGGTGGTGCATTATTAAAAAGATTTGTCACTTTGGGCCAATGGTGTTAAGTGTGTTAAGAGTGTGTGTGTGTGTGTGTGTGTGTGTGTGTGTGTGTGTAGGTGCTAATGTTTAAGTTGTGGTGAGATGTTTGATGTGAATGAATAAAAGAAAAAAATAATGTTATAGGTGCTGAAACAACAAGGGAGATAAAAGACAGAGAAAGATGAAAAAAGACAAATTGGTATCTCATTGTGAATTTTAAATGTATTTAATATATATTACACCTTACACTCACTGAATATACACTGGTTATGTTATGTGTGTGCATTCATACACACCCACCCACACCCACACACACACACACACACACACACACACACACACACTCACTCACTCTAAATTCCCTGTGGCTGCTGTTGACAGGACTGATCTCTGCTGAGAAAACCATGTCACTCAACTCAGCTTGTTTTAGTCAAAAATAACATTAAAGACACAAAATGTGTCATCAAATGAGCCTTCGCACCTCACAGGACACACACATTAAAAAGCTGAGGATGATGCAAACAACGACTGAAATCTACTGTTGAAGACAGATAGAATTTTCATCGTCAACAACATGGACGGTAGAGACACTGTGCCGGCGCTGCGGAACTGCCTGATTTGTGGTAAATGTGAATAGTTGCTCTGTATTTTACTGTAATTATCTATTGACTGTTTGTTACTAATTGACGACAGATGATGAAGAGCCTTGTTGCTTATCTTTGCCTCATGTGCTATTCCACTGAATAATGAGCACCGTCTCTGTTAGATAAAGCAATAAAATGAAAATCGTATTTTAAACTTTGCTTTTTTTTTTCTTTTTTTTTTTTTAACCATTCTTTCTTATTACCGGTTCCAGATGATTTGACAAAAGAACATCCAACTTTTTAGCAAAACTGTCTTTCTTAATAACACACATCCAGACATGTCTCATCTATGCGGCACTCTTTCCTTCTCTCTTTTAATTTACAGTCTTGTTCTAGCTCCTCTGTAGCTTTTCCAGTTCTTTTCCTGCTCTGTCATCTTTCCTCCGTCTCTTTTGTGTTTTGTGGTGCTCTCTTACTTCAACTATGTAATTATCGCTTGCTGATTCCAGGAGGTTTGGAGGAATTCAGCCCTCCCTCTCTTTCTATTTCCGCCCGCCCCGTCCGCCTCCGTCACTTGGATGCTGAATGCTATATTGTTCTCGACTGCTACAAAGCTTTGATTGACAGCGGTAGGAAGCAAAGACTGAATTTTGCATCCTCCCCAAAGCCCCCCGACCCTCCCTTCAACTACTGTCACTTTGATTTACGCTTGTCATTGGCATTGTAAAGAGAGGGATGCATAAAAACATTATTATAATGTCCAGACCACAATTATCACTCAAACACCATTCAAAATCCCTTCTTTATTATACCAAGAAGCCCACTGTGGATGTCAAATCCCTAAAGTTACACCAATAAAAATGTAAACTATGTGAGTTAAACTGGTGAATTAACAGCCCGTGTGCCTGTTCATTGGTACCAGCCTCCGATACTTGTTTCTAAATATTCTCCCATATTCAAGCAAAACGCGCTTTAACATCATTCTGTTCATGACCAACAAGCAATGCTCCTAACAGGGTCTATCTATTGTGTTTCTACTTAGCCGATGTGCGTTAGAAACCTGAAATGTACTTCTGGAAAAAAAAAAAAAAAGACACTTCAAATGACACATGACAGTATCATTACCCGACACATGTCAAATCCCTCTGCAACACCAGTACAAACAGAAGAAATCAGGACAATGTCTGTCTAAGACTTGATGGAAAAACACGACAGAAAAACTGAACGAAAAATTGCAGAAAACAGATCAAAGAATGACTTCGCCTAAAACATGACGTATTCATAGATTTCTAAATGATCTTACAACAGCTGCACTGACAAAGACTGACCTGCAAAACTGTTAAATTTAATGGTCCCATATTGAGCCCAAGTATATAAAGCATTAAGGAATGTTTTCTACCCCTTTAGTTAAAACCAGTATAATCCTGAAGAGAAAAAAGGCCTGGGTTAGAGATAAATCACCACACACACTCTCTCTCTCTCTCTCTCTCTCTCTCACACACACACACACACACACACACACGCACTATCAAAGGGGATTTAAAGATTCACACAGTGGTCTTGGTAATTAGGCAGACGGATTTGTGCCTCTCCTCTCGGTCCAGCAGGATATACAGCGACACATAATGCAAACCGACGAACTCTTTAAGTGGATTAATTAAAACCAACACAGCCAGGTCAAAGGTCAAGCCCTCTTTACTGTCAACCTCCCCGCTTTCCCCTCCCACCTCACACCTGCGTGAGCCAAAGCATTTCGATGATTGGGCTCCGTCTGCAACAGACCCAGAAGCGCATGATTAGGGAAGACTCAGCGGCACAGGCACAATGGTAGTTTTTTTTTTTTTTTTTTTTTTTTATTAATACTAAGCTTGAAAATGAAGACTTGTTGTCATATTAGAACTGAAACCTGTTTTCCCATCTTAGTGTCTAGTGTGGTAATTTTCCTCTCACTCTTTAACTTCAACAATTCAACAACATGTAACCAGACGGGAAGAGAATAAAATCTGGAGCTCTCCTCTTTCCCCAACCTAATTGAATACAGAACACACCTCGCCTTCGCCGTGTGCGTGTTTGGGAGCTGGATGTAATCAGATGGAATTAATATGCATGCTGTTTCTCATTATGGAATAACTGAACTGCACTTCAGAGATGTGACATGCACGGTGAGAGGCACGGATGGATTTCTAACAGCCATGCACTGCGCTCTCTCTAGAACTCAGTGTGTGTCTGTGTGTAGATTATTACAGTTTATAAGATAGAAGAGATAGCAAATGCAGAGAAGAAAACACACCCAGCTGCTGATCAGATAAAACACACACGCACATGCTTGCTTTAACACATGCATGCACACACATTTGTCATTTACATTAACTCCTTATTGCATTTTAACTAAATCAAATTCCACAGAGCTGTATTAATCAGTTAATTGTGCTAATATGCATATCACACTGCCTAACTGCATTATAGAAGTGAGGTTTATATTATATTATATATTATATGCAGGGATATTTCAACTTCATCAATAGTCTTCTTTATATTTCTAAAATCTTGGTGCACCTTTTGGATGCAAAAGCGCTGCTGACGCACAACCACAACTCCCAAAATGCTGATATGAGCTGCATTTGTTGCATGCTAAAATTTACAAAACGGTTATTCCACTCAATCAATGTGTGTTCCTTTTTGCTTCCCTTTATTCAACAGCATCAAGTGCCGACAATAACAACAACAGCTCTGGCTTGTTAATAGTATGTGAATGGTAGGAGCCTGCGAGTGTGTGTGTGTGTGTGTGTGTGTGTGTGTGTGTGTGCGTGTGTGCACCAAGTGTGTGTCTGAGTGTGACAGAGGTTCGTCTCATTAGGGAGAAATTTACATGGAGAAAGGTACTGAGGCGCTTCATTATCATAGATGATTGAGAAGTGCATATGTAGGCGTGAGTGCTCGTTTGGGTAACAGAGTTGGTGGAAGTGTGTGTTTGTGTGTATGTGTGTGAGACCTGGAGAAAGTGTGAGCAATGAGCCGACGGTAAGCTGGTCTTTATTGAGGTATGTGTCGTCTTTGGAGATGGACAGCTGCGCCTGCCTCTAATCTGGAAGAACAAAGATTTAATAAAGAGAAGAGATCCAGGGGGTGGGGGTGGTGTGTGTGTGTGTGTGTGTGTGTGTGTGGGGGGGGGGGGGGGTAAACACTC
>JAPSES010000120.1:12852752-12869681 GCA_029822895.1 Maxillicosta whitleyi | reverse complement strand
ATTGTTTGAAAGGATAATTTGTAGATTTAAACATTTTCATCATGTCATTTTACTTTTTTCACTGTAAAACATAAAGAAAAAATTAGAGTTGACATTATTTATATATTATTCTGTCATTATTTTACTTTTTCGGCCCTCTGCACATCAAATAAAGCTGAATGTGGCCCCTGAACTAAAATGAGTTTGACACCCCTGAGTTAAAGGGATGTTAATTACATCAACCTGATTTACGTGATGGCATTCATATATGAGTATTTAGACATAAGACATTACTATACTCACAAAACTACATATCATTTAAATAGCTGCAAAAGTAGGCCAGTTAGCACCATATTTCGTGTATACATTACTTAGGACACTATCAAAGGATGTAGGCAATAGAAAAAAAACTAGGAACTATAATTCAATCAATTGGGGGGAAAAATGTGACCTTAGAAGTAGATTGATGCAAGCTTTTTCTAAAAAAAAAAAAAAAAAAAAAGACATACATAGAGAAAGATTCAGCATAATTACTTCTTTTGATATAAGTAATCTTTCCAAAGTCATCAGGTTGATAGTTATATTTTAAGAATCTGGGGTGCAGTGTTCAGCTGTAATGTATGCAGTGTGGTGTGAGGTGTAATTTATTTTTTAAAACTTGTTAGGATTTTTAAAGTCCTTTCGTCTGTCCCCGGGCTGATACACCTGAGCAGCTCCCATTCCCTCCCTGCTGCCTGCTGTTTCGTCCTTTCATCCCTTCCTGTCCATTTTCATCTTGTGTTGGAAAGGAAAACTGTGTTCCATCTGAACTGCCAAACATCCACTTTGAAATATAGCCACCTCCTCCATTGAATCCATCACAAATTCACACGTGTCTTTATTTCTATACGTCTGTCCATCTTTTCCCATCCTTCCCTCCTGTGGGTGTAGATTAAACTCTCCTCTCTGGTAGATTTTTTTCAATTTTATTTATTTATTTATTTTGTGGACATGGAGATTTGCAAACGTGTCATGGTTCTGTTCCTCGGCTCAATACCCCATCATAAATCTCTATTTTCTGAGTCCACGTCCAGATCTGGATCTCTCCATGCAGCCCTCTTTCCCAAAAAGAAAACCATAAAATTCTCTGGCCTATAAACTGGTCGATCGCTGGAACACACATCACCCCTTCTGTGCTTTATACGGTTACATCTTATCTTTGAACTGTATATAGAATCATCTGTTGCTGTAAAATGACTCACTGTCATGACAAACAACAAGATAATTACGAGAATAAAACGGTGGATAACAGATGCAGTGTGTCATGGAGAGGGTGTCAGATGTTGGGCCCTTTTGCCTCTCAGCCTGATAAGATGACAATGACTTAACTGAGGTGGAATAACTCCTTATAAAACATACCATGGTGGTAGTTCTTCAAAGTGAGTTTCAGCAGAAACATGAGTCACATGAATCACATGAAGAAAATTTCACTTTTATTCTTATGGTTCATGGCCAGTTAAGCTATAATGCTGCAATTATGCCAGATCTCTTGAAAGAGGATGCCCTGTGCCCTTTTAATCAAAAAGGATGTAATATACTAGCCTGGGACCGCCCATTCCGTGTCGTCATCCACTCACCAGTCTGGCAAAGCACACTATTCACACCTTTCAGATCGCCAGCAAAATCGGGAACTCCACCCTATTTTTCGGGAGCCAATCAATGCTCAGCATCTCCAACGGCTCTAGGTAGAGGCGTGTTGACGTAAGTGACGCAGTAGAACAGCGACCGGAACCCCAGGATTGTAAACAGAAGCACTTAATTCAGTGCTAGCATGGAGCAGCGGCAAGCCGTTAGCGTAGCCATGGATGTGGTGTTGAAACAGTTCAACCTAAAAATAGAACAAAGAGCAGCGCTGGAGGCATTTATTGGAAGGACGGATGTTTTCGCCTTGCTCCCGACCGGCTTTGGTAAAAGTATTATCTACCAGTTAGCCCCGCTGCTAGCCGGCTCCTTCCAGCCGTTTTCCTTGCTTAACATACGTCAGAGGAAAGCGCAGTGTGATTGGTTTAAGCTTTGACAACGCCTTTTCTGGCTTCAAACAATAGCAGACTGAGACTTTTGAAGGAGGCGAATAGTTCAAATATGAAACACACCCTTTTTTTTTTTTTTTTTTTTTTTTAGATAACCAGCTTTTTCATTATGCTTGGCCAGACCTAATGTCAGCATGGTATTGGAAATGTCGTGACAACCAGGCTAGTAATGTACAGTACTATGTAAAAGTCTAATGAACCTTCATCTGTACTTTTCTGCAGAGTTGATAATATAATATACAACTGTAAACAGAAATACGGAAAATATATGCACATATAAAGACATATTCAAAACTAAATAATTTCTACAGCTTTTTACTATCAGTTTACATACTCTAACAGAATGTGCATGGAATGGTTAAGGATCCAAGACCAAGGTGACCTGTCTTTGGCTACAGCAGAAAAAAGAGGAGGTAAAGGTGTAGTCATGTCAGTCTCCTGACCTCAATGTCTTTGAGTCACTTTGGGGAGGTATCATACATGTAGCCCATGCAAGAAAACCCAAAATCTGAGAACTGAAAGAAAGAACTGAAAGTGTTTTGTCAAGAAAAATGGGCAGCTTTCCCATCTGAGAAAATAAAGAGCTTCATACGCAGCTACTAAAAAAGACTTAACTGTGTCATTGATGTTAAAGGGACTGATACAGATGATTAAAAACTACTTTCCTTCAGCTTTTCCCTTCAGGGGTCGCCACAGCTAATCAGATTTGGATATTGATGTTGGCACAAGTTTTTACATCGGACGTCCTTCCTAACACAATCCGACCTTGTGGCTACAGGTATGTATAACTTACCTGGGGTTCAAACTGGCGATCTTCCACACCAAAGCCAGTGGTACCTAGGTACACTAGGCTACCCAGTTGCAGATGACTAAAAACTAGGGTATGGCAACTTTAGATTAGGGTCAGTTGGATAGTTTCTGTTGTCAATATGATTCAAAAAGTGCAAACATATTTGTTTGATAATAAATGGCTTATTCCAATCACTAGCCATGAATGAAGGACAAGTTTTTGTATTATTATTATTATTCATATTCTCTGAAAAATGGCCAAAGAATGATATAGGGTAGGTCTGTACAGTGCATCTCAAATAGTGTAAACACTAGGGGTGTGTATTGGCAAGAATCTGGCAATACGATACAAATCACAATACTATGATCACGATACAATATATCACGATACTGTTAAAAAGGGAATTTTTTTGTTTGTTGTTTTACAGTCATTAGAGTTTAAGATCCTGCTTAAATTAACATCTGCCTCTCAGACAGTGAAAAGTGCTTTTAGGATGCTTCAAATAACCATAAATTAATAAAACTGAGTTAAATAATGAGAAATAAAATATAAACAATAAAGAAAAAAAATCAACTGCCACCATATCTGCATTTGAATAAATACTTTGATCGATACACTACTTTTTAACATCGATAAATTATCGTGAAATGAAAATATCACGATATATTGCAGAACCAACAGCCCTAGTAAACACAGATCCTATTCAATATTTTACACTTTGCAGTTCTGTCTTAGATGTCTACACTAATCCTGGACAGATGATAGTTTGAAACAACATATATGACTGACAGCAACCAATTGTATGTTTTTAAATTAGTTTACCACGTACACATTTTACACGTCACACATTACAGTAGTGAAATGTAGTTTAACTGAGTAGTTCAACTGATTTAACCTTGTGTTTCTTTTGTGGCAGTTCCCATATGATTTTTCCCCCAAAATGTACTCCTTCTGAAGTGATTTATCACCATGTATTGCAATATTATCGTCTGTGTTCTGCATCATTTAAGCGAAAATCTTGTATTTTCCTATATTTAATTTACTGACGATGTAGATGTTCATAAAAATTGAGATTGAAGTGAAGGGTCATTATATCAGAAACAGAGGAAACCTATTTAAAAAAGTTTCTTTTCTTTTTTTTTAACTGGTGAATTAATGTGGATGCTGGTGGATGTTTTGGTCTTTATGGCTTAAAAATTAAAATGTATTTCCAATTTTTTAATATTACGCATTGCCTTTGATTGATTTATTCAATTGAACAGAAATAAAACTGAGATGTCAGAAGGTTGTTTAATTCATGTTTCATTTAGAAGACTTTCCCTGTATATCTACACTGTAATTAATTGGTATAAAATTACAGTGTGGTTTTAACTGTACAGTGGAATACTGTGGGCGCTCAGCAGCCTATGACAAGTCTATGAAATGTATAATAGAGATGCAAAATGTTAAATTTACAGCTGTGGGATTTACTGGTGGAGTCCCATCAACAGGAAGGTCTCCCAAAATTGGTTAAGTCATTCTGTTACTTATTAATTAATTAAATTTTAATTTCACTCTTCTAGCTTAACAACTACTTTCTTTATGAAAGCAATGTCACTGGCTTTCTACTCTTTTCTGCTCTCTATTAGCAAGATTGGTTCAATTGCTCCAAATGTTAATGTTACTGTTAGTTAACGTCTCTAATATTAACCCATAAAGACCCAAACATCCACCATTGACCAAAACATCTACTGATCTAAACTGTTTAATACCTGCTGATCCATTAATCCTATCAATACATGTAAATAACTGGTGTAAAATACAGTTTGTCATCTTTTCTTGGTCATCAGATATGAACCATTTGGACATTCAGAAGGTCTGTAGTTACCATTGAAACACTGTCATCTTCTACAACATTAATTCACCAGTAAAACCCACAGAGTTGGATCAATGACAGTGGATGGAGACACTGGGTTTATGTTCAGTTAATGTGTTAAAAGTCACTTTTTCTTGAGTTTTCTCTGCTTTTGATTTAATAACCCTCAGTTTTAATCTGAGCTTTTATGAACATCTACAGGATCGCTAAATTAAACATAGGAACATATCAGTTTTTTTTTTAAAGCAAAACACAGAAGGTTATAGTAAAATAAATGGTGATAAACAACTTCAGAAAGGTTAAATATATAGAGAAAAATAATTTGGAAACTGGGTTTTTATGAGTTACAGAACATTGGGTCTCATTAAATAACTTCACTTTGCAGACAAAGCACAAGAGGTTTTTGATCAGTCAGCATTAGAGTTGATTGTGTCATTCTTGTATTTAGTACCCTGTTTAATCTTAGCCTTAAAAGGTCACCTTCTATCATTATTTCATTCATACTGCTGTGTCACCACTATGGTTGAATGCATTGTGCGTCACTTCTGTGAAAAATGATGTCCTATTTCTCTTGCTTGAAGCTGTTTTCTGTAAGCTAGAAGAGGGTCTGTGGTTGAATAACTGGCTTTTCCGGTGTCCTTCATGAATATTCATGATGCCCAGGAAACGCCCAGCTGAATGTTGGTCGATGTGGGTCAAATTTCACGTCTTGGGCTGCTGCGTACATATGCTGCTTGTTGTGACCCACCACATTGTAAATAGAGCTACTCAAAGTGGTTTTTAGCGGAAGGAGCTCTTTAAAACTCTTTAACAGATGCAGATTGTTATTACTTCTGCAGGAATGTACTTTCAACATCTCTCTCCAATGTAAACTCTGCTTGTGTGGTTAAATTATACGTTTGTTCTTCCAGTATGGGATTCCTCATTATGCAGTTCCCCTCAGGCAGACCTTTGTGTAATTTTGCAATGTTAAATTTTCCAGACTGTTAAAACACATAAACAATACATGCAACGGCTGTATGTTCCCTCACAGTTCTTTAACAGAATGAAATGGAGAACAAAAACTGCTCTGTCATTAATTACCCCGCCCCCCGAGGGGAGGCAAGGGGTATTCGTTTTGGTTTGATTTGTTTCTTTGTTTGATTTACTTACAACAGGTGAAATTTCAAATGTCTGAAGCATCAGAACTATTAATTGAAATCATACAAAATTGGGATTATACATTTGTGTCAAACATAAATGTTTTTTATGAATTAAAAAAAATATTCTTCTACCAATTACGTATAATATACAAAATTTAAAATGTCTATAAAAATATAAATGTTGTTTCAATTCACTTCAAACTTGGCACATATATAGAACCAGTTGATATGCTGACATCAGCATACACATGGACATGATGACATCAGCTGGATCGATGCCAAAATAAGCTACCATACAGGTGAGGGGCAGGGTTTGTTGTGCCTGACACCATTTGTTGTCTCTGTTTTGTGTCCTCTCCTGTTTGTCTGAGTCAAAAAAAACAAAAAAAAAGAAGGGGGATCACAGTAGATTTGAAGTTTAACTAACATGACCCGTTAAACAAATCTTAAAATACTGACATTTCTATAAACTTTGGACTGTGAGACAGAGAACAGACAAGGACAAGAACTATTCTGTCTAAACCTCACTCAGTATTCTGACATCAGAAGTACTGTTTAATTCATGTTTTAGACTGGTTTCCAGTTATATGTAAGTATTGGGTGTGTATTGCAAATTTATATAACAATATAAATAATCCTAAATCTATTCTAATTTAATATCTAATAAAACACAAATCCCTCCTCTATACCCTCACAGCTGGTTTAGTGGTGTGACCCTGACTGGGAAAATGACAAAATCACTGTATAAAAGCCATCACTACAGTTTAATAGTGTTACTTTGTGATTTCAGCTTTTTTTTTTTTTTATCTTCAGTGTAATCAGTTTGCATGAGTGCAATCTCCAGTCATAATCTAAAATAACATTATTTTATTTTTAGTCATGTAGTATAACAGCATAAGGCAGAGCTGTTATGGTCTTACTGTCCTCAGCACCTGTAATTCATATAGGATAAAGTTATTTATCTGTAGAGTTCACCTGGTAAATAAGTCCGATCACCTTCTCCGTATAAACTAGCGTCTGGTGTGGTCGTTTAAATCAGAACTCAAATATAATTACTATATTTCCACCTGCCAGAAGAGTAAAGGGACTGTTTGATGGAATTTTATCAACTAGAACTGTTGATGCATGACACAGTGACTAGAAAACCATCCACAATGTTGATATAAAATGATGAGTTCATTTTATTTTGCATCAGTGGCTTCTTTCAATCCTGGACATCTACAACAGGAACTCAGATTACCTCAACCACTGACTTTCACAACCCATATAGCAGCATTAAGGTTGGAACCTACAGGATCCAGGAGAGTTTCTGTTTTACTGACATGTACCCATACAAACAGGTACATGTACTTACACTCACTCACACAATTGCATCCTCCATGTCTACATGTTCCTGTTGATGCCCTGTATTTATTTGCTTTGCTGCTTTGGCAGGAGTCACAGCTAATGTTGTTTCTCATAATATTGCATGCTGGTGCACATTGAAATTAATTATTATTATTATTATTATCATTAAATGTAATAAACATGAAGATTGTGTCCACGTATATTTTAATATTTTCACTTACATCACTGCTGACACTGTTCTACAGGAACACCACGGGGTCATTTTACAGATGTTTCTAAGGGGGAGGGGTGTACTGCGGCTGCCACATTTTGAAACCCTGCTGTGGAGTAAACTAAGACCCTGTTAATATGATAACAGTTTTCACAGATCTTTTGTCCACATGAAACTGGCGTTTTCAGTCAATGAAACTGCAACTTTTTGAAACCAGGTCCCAGACTAGATAACTCTGAAACCCGGGTTTGCATGTTTCATCTGCATGACCAAACTGCAACTTTTCTAACACGATGATGTCATAGCCCCGCCTCTCTAACCTTTCACCCCAGAGGCAAGACATCGTTTCAAAACAACAACAGCAAGCTACCCTGCAAATTATTTGGTTCTTACCTTAGTACACTTAGATTTAGAAGTGATTTTATCTTTATATTTATTTAGTTTTAAGAGTTAATTTCTTATTTTAAGTGTTCATACGTGTGAAGACATGCTTATTTCTAGATTTAACAATCTTAATACAAGAAATTTTGTCAAGTGACATGATCTTGCTGTTGTCTTGCTCATTGGAAATATTGAATCCAAATCTTTATCTACTCTTTCATTTCAATGAGCAACAAACAACCATTGCTAACAATATTCACTACATGCTCTTGGATCTACTGCAGAGAGGGGTAATTTATACTGTATCATTTTTAGTCATTTTCAGGGGTTTCATGTGGACACAAATATTCCTTGAAATGTTTTGTGTAGACACGGTCGTAGTCAATACTCAGGGGTCCCTAACAGCTTGGGGTCCAAAGCAGTTATTGGACTTGTCTGTTCAGAGTCTGTACTTGATTCTATAGAGGATTCTATAGTTCCTGAATTCTCAAGAAAACCACACTTGGTTGTGTCTATGTGTGTGCGTTTGTCACTATCCCTGTAAATAATAGTAATTCAGCGTAGGGAAATGTCAAGGGGGCTGAGGGGAACATCTGTTAAATGCCCTCTAAGTGTAAGATGGACATTTGGTCAAAATTCTATTGAAAAAGGACAGTTATGCAAGGTCTTAAAATAGCTGTGACAAAGCTGTGCTGATTATGGCTTTGTGGAGACGTCCTCTTATTGAATCACAAAGCACACAGATGTGACGGTCGGCCCACTGCTCCTCTTTGCGTCCCAAAGACAAGCCATGAAGTGGATAAATACACACACACACACACACACACACACAGACACACACACCTGCTACAGGTTGTCTTTTACTTCTCGTCTGTCTCCCCTTCCATATCTGTCCCCTCTCTCCATCCAGGATAATCCCCTATTAAAACAGCGCTGTGACTCTGGTGGATATAAAGTACATATTCACTATGTTTGTCTTTTTTGGTTTAAAGTGTTAATTCTGTTGTTCTGCCTTTAACTTGTGATCAGAGGGTCTTCACACCTCTGAAGCGGCTGAAATAGTCCTCCATGAAACCTTTTCATAGAGTGTGAACTGAGTTTTCACTTTTTCAAATACAACTTTATTGAGTACAGTAACAACAAATGTGTTGTTTTGTATAAAACAAATAAAAAAAAAAACCTTTAGGGCCAAACCCTCAACAGACCGTATCCCTTTGTACTGTATGTAGCCACAACGGATTTGGAGATTATTTTTCAAATCAAGACAAAATAACACTTTGCCAAGTTTATTTCACAGCTATTCTGAATTTGTCCTGAACATTTAAACAATTAGGCCTAGAAGCAGCAGACCATTGAGGACCAAACCACCTCTGAGGTAAGCCCTATGTTTTGTGTATATATTATGACAGTTTCATAAGTTTAACTGAACACATGTTTATTGTAGATTCATGTCCCTGATGAAGGCTCTTTAAGTACGTTGGCCTATCTAAGAGTTAATGCAGGATTTTAAGGATTTTTTATTAATTACCCCGCCCTCCAAAAGGGAAGGCAAGGGGTACTGTTTTTGGTTCAATTTGTTTGTTTATTTGTTTCTTAACACTATAACAGCAAAACTATTGGTTAAATTCATACAAAATTGGGTTTATAGATTGCCAGTGAACCAGAATACACGCCATTACATTTTGGGAAATTGTATTGAATTTTTTAAATCTTTTTTTCATCCATATACTTATTATGTTAGAAATTTCAAACATTTATAAAAACAACAATTTTGTTTCAATTTACTTAAGACTTGGCACATATTAGAGCCAATTGATATGCAACATAAGCATAGACATGATGACATCAGCTGTATCGATGCCGAATACAAGCATGGAGCAGGATTTGTTGTGCCTCTGATTGTTGTACACTTTTACAACAGATTAATAGTAAGTTTGACAGTCATTGAACTTTTCTATCTTCAGTTTTGGGGTTTTGTTATTTTAAGTTTAATTTCTCATTTAATTTCTCATTTAATATCATGTTAAGATGACTATAGAGTATGTTTCCAAAAATAATGTGAGTAAAACTTTAAATCAATAGGCATGTAAACATGCTTTCTATCTGAAACATATTAAACCCTGCTGGTCTGACCTATAGCTGTGAATGGAAACAGTTATTGGTCTGTATACATCATCCCTGCAATGAACTGGACCCGCCTTCATCCAATGGTTGCCAGAATAGACTCCAACAGCTCTAGCTGCCCTCATGAGGGCTCAGAAAATGAGTGGATAGAAGGCTGATCACATTTTTCTTTAATCACTAACATCGTCAATTTCATCTTTTCATATTGTTTTAATATGGAGACTTCAATAGTAGGAATTATAAAGCGTCTGTTTAATGTGGGGTACAAAACATTGTTATTCTTCCTTAAAGCCATTGAAATTGCAATTATTTGCATTCAGTTGAAAAATAAGATAACTTCAGAAAGTTTTATCCTGCACAATTTTCTCCCTTTTGCATCCCAGGTCGATTGCTTTGCTTATTGCAGCTTTAGGAGTGTTTGTTGTGGTAACATCACAACACCATTTGAACAGAGCCTCTTTCCTACCTCATTATCACGTAGGTATATGGTGGAAGGGGTTTATGAGCTGTTTTAACACCTTAAGCAGACTGATGTTCATTTGTCTCAACATCCTCAGAGGACAATAACATGCTAATAGGATTAAAGCCTCCTCATATATTGGTCAAAATCTGGTACACATCCCTATCTTAAGGGATGGATTCTGTGTAGATATTCCCAGTTTATGTTGGCTTTTATTGAACATGATCATCTATTTAGTGTGGAATTGGATCGATTGGAATAATACCATATCAAGAATGTGTGTTTCTATATATGTGTGTGTGTATTCTTCTTCCTCTCACCAAACTGGGAATGTAACTCAACCGGAATATCTCAGTCAGGGTTGAGCCAAGCAGGTGACCCAGAAAAAGAGCAAACAGAGATGGAGGGAGAGAAGGGAGGAAGGAAGCCAGGAAAAAAGATAGTCTGATATTTATAGATATGAGGATAATGATGGTACCCAACAGAGTGTGAGCAGGGACTAGTGGATATAGTGTGTGTATTTGTGTGTACCGTGGCAGTGAGAAAACATTCCAGCACTAAAATCTGTCTGTTTATAGATAAGACTGGTACATCATCAATATCCCTCCTGTACAATTGCAACATATCAAACTCCAGCCAATCCATCTAGTTATTCTCCCATTCTTCAATTTGTACTTCCTTATCCGTAAAGTTAAATATAGTGACTTAGCATGTTGTTGCGATAAGAGAGGAACAGATAAAGAAGTTAGACTTTTTGCATTTTACCCTCAACCCCAAATATTTTAAATTAAATAGTTCAATGATCATTTAAACATGGCTCTTGGAGAATAGATATATATCTATATAGAGAGACATATCAAAGAAAAGGAAATGGGGAAATTGGGCATTACTATTCAGTCTTTCAAAAAGCTGGTAATTGGACCTTCAAGTTTATATTAGATGTGTTTTTGCAGCACTTTTCTGTTTTTCTGTATTTTGAAATGGAGCAATTATCATTAAAAAAAAAAGTGCCTTACATTACATTGCAGAACACATTTTGAGAAACAGGAATTATGGGCAACTAATAATAGTAATAGTTCAAAATCCACAAACTAAATCTACAAACTTTTCTTAGTTTTTCTGGTCAAAGGCAGCCAAGAGAGCACTTATAAAGGGCTTCAGTTCTCTTCCCACATCTTTATTGGATATATTTTATTGCAAATACTTTCTACCAGTAATAAAATATACTATTTTTATTACTGAAATAAAGCATATTTTTGCTTTGCCTCCATGGTGACAATTTTCTGTTTTCCTGCTCTTATTCAGATTGTTTTTAATTGAAATAATGACAAGTAAATGTTAAATTATAAGTTCTAAATGTGATTTCTGCTGATGGATTTAAGGGGCAACATTTTATTTTTTTTTTTTTTGCTTAATTCAAGCAAAGCAATCTGCCAAAGGAACAAGTCAAGATTATCTTGGTAAGATTTCTTGAAATAAGATTTTCAAGATCTATTGTCTAAAAATAAGTTCTCATATCTCACTGAAAAGTTAATCTTTGAGTGATTATGCCTTATTTTAAGTGTGATGAGATATTTTGACTAGAAACGAGAAAAATCCACTTTAGATTTAGATTTTTTTCCAGTGTATTTGTCACTTATCAGGGAAAAGAAAACCTATAATGCAATGTTGTCTGAAAATAGTAATATCACATATTTTCCCAAAATGCTTTACATCAGTGAAACACTGACACAGAGTTTAATGTAAGCCAACAGGAGTTAGCCCACTGCAAAACATAATAATACAAATATAGGGCCTGTACTGGTCAAACGCTGTTTCCAGCAGCCTTTAAAGAGAGAATTAATCCCTTTCTCTATCCATTGTCCCTTCTTTCCCTCCTTCTTTGTCCTTCCCACCATGTTGTCATGCAGAGCCAGGCGGTAGTCAGTAGGCCTGCTGACACTCTGTTCCATCGCTCAGACCCACACTGTCACCTGCCTCATTAGTGCTGAACTGGTGGAGAAGAGACACACACAACCAAAAAGCTTTCTGAGTGCACACACACACACACACACACACGCACACACACACACACACACACACACACACATGCACACACACACGGTCACCATACCAGTCGCAAATGTGAACGTACACGCAGGCACCTGATATGGAGGTAGACATTCACATGCACAGGCAAGCATCCAGACACTCAGCAGAGAATGAGAAAAATAAGCAGGGAAGAACTTGTTCTAGGTCACTGATAGGTGTGTGTATGTGTGTATGCTGTGACAGAGGGTTTTGATTTTCCTTTTGTCTGACAGATGTGACTTATGGCTGTGCCGATGTCTGCTAAAGACCCCAGGCCGCTCCAAGTCCAGACATTATAGACAGCAGGTCAGCAGCTAACATCCAAATAATATGCACTATTAAAGCAGGAAAAGCAGAGCTTTAGAGCTAACACTGAACCTGCCAAATGCAGACTTACGATGCCAAATTTTAATATTTCTGTGCTAAAAAATTAGTCAGTATTTTGTCCTGAATGGTGTTCTTGGCAGAATTAAACATGTTTCTACAAAAAGCAATCATGAGACACAGAGCTCAACACCAAACCCTCGGATTATAATAGCAGTGATGATGATGATGATGATAATAAACACATTCATGAAGACTTGTGCAGAATCTGATTAAAATGTCACATTAGAATGAGATCAGGTTAAGGGTTTTGCCATAGTCAGCCAATGTTCTATTTAGCAACTACGTGGCAAAAGCCCTGTGATGATAATTAAATACCACAAAACAAAATTGGCAGATAAATGTAAAAGTTTGCTCTTCTTAGATAATTAAACTATAGTGGGCCACAAATGAACAATTTAACTGGTGCCAAAAAAGATGTCAAGTAAATGTTAAAAAAAAAAAATCCACAAATTGACTTCCTTTTTTTTTTTTTTTTTTTAGCTCATAAACGTCAGATTTGCTTCAACCAGTTTTCATTCTGGTAATACTGTAATAACATTAGTATTTCTCCTCCATTTTCTTGTAATATCTGCCTCCACTTATTGCAAAAATACCTATACCTAGAAAATGCACTTCAATTTAATAAATGGACAGTGTTATCTACTTCTGAATTACCTGTGGAGGGTGTTCAGGGTTGCAGCTGCTTAGGCAACAGCAATAACATTTTTTTTAAAAAGCTAGAAATGCACTGTTACATTTCAAAACCATATATACAGTATTTATGTTATAGTGTTTTAACCTCGAGCATTTACCAAAAGTTTTTTTTTTCTTTCAATAGGTATGAGGCCAATCAATGCTTTCTTTCCTTCTTTTACTTGTTGCTTGTGTATTTGTCACTGCCACATCTAAGCTCCTCTTCCAGCCATAAAGGACATGCCCTGGTATCCTATGTGTTTTGCCCACTTTGGATTTATTTTAAAAATAGGTGTGTCTGGTGGAGTAAAATGCACAATTATGTCTATAAAATCATTTTGGACCAAGTTCAGTGATACATGACTCAGTTGCTGAAGCAAAACAGTAATAACAATCATCTCCAAAATGGATCCCATTTAGTGTGATATTATCTGTAATACTATAAAAATAAGGCGTATGTATTTATGTATGTATGTATGTAGATGTTACATTTATTAAGTAACAAATAGTTATGATCAGAATATCAACAAACATTTGTAAATAAGACATGTTTAGTTGGGATGTTCCACTCACTTCTGCATGTATTGCATACTTTCTGCCTTCAAATTGAACATCTTACCCTCCTCACAGATTCTAAAGCTTGATATATGTTTGTATAAACTGGGGCATCGATAAGGGGAGGGATAAACACGACAAATTCATAGGGCACAGTCTTTGGGGAGGCCCACTAACCATCAAAAACACTGGTTATGCAATCAAGTAATGTGTGCATCATGTGACTATAACATACAGAAAAGAAAACATGGAATGTCTGAAAGCACTGTTTTTGTCAGTACAATGACATAGATATTGATGTAAGAACTGAAGTGATTTTGGTTTTTATCAAGAAAACATGGAAAATGACTAGATATTAGGTCTGAAATGAAACTATTATGAGCTATTTTTATACTTTAATTGTACCAGGCATTAAAATGAACAAGAAATTGATGGAAACAAGAGGTGGTGTAATCATTTTTTTCCCCCATGACTGTAAGTTGCTCAAATTACATGAGAGCTTTGATATGATTTTTAGGAAATATTGCTGGTGCAAGGTAATGGTAAATGGGGGTGAGTTCAGCTGTAGCAGCATCTGGAGGGTTTGATAGTTGTAGAATATCAATATATGGCATCGTAGGATGGATAGATCCTGGAATCAAAAATTCAACTATTTCTGAGTAAGTTTATCAAAGTGGGCCATGTAGGTGCAGAAAGGAGACAAACTCGTATCCTCTTCACCTCTGAAGCTGAAGATCAACCATTTTAGAGAGAAACTAATGGACACTTATTTCTGTAACAGAATAGAGCATGTCTGTTTTGTGTTACTCCCTACAGCTAATCAGTCCCATACTGGTGGTTTAAAGCTATGTTTTAAAGATGTCTTGGTGAGGCAAAGGGAGAGAATTCTTCATAAACATGTGGAGAAAGTAAATCATTAAAAGGAGGACAGAAGGGAGTAGAGATGGAAAGAAAAGACAGGTTAGAGTGAGGAACCGTGTCTCTGTGGTTAAAGATACATACGTACAGAACATAATCTGAGGAGTGGATTTTCAAAACAGTTTGGTCACCTTTTACAGCCTCTTTACCAGCTTTCCTTCAGAACTTTTACAAACAGGCCCCATCCGACTCATAACACTTGGTCAGATGTGGAAGTCTCGCTCATGCAAGAGAGTGTGTGTGTGTGTGTGTTTGTGAATAAATCTGTGTGTCTGTCCGTTGACCCCGCAGGCCAAAGGAAACAGATGCTTAGAGAGGGGCTGAGGTTTACACAAGACCAGAGGATCAAACTCAAACCACAGCCTCTAACGACACTATTGCTCAACAGCTCACACACAGAAACAGGAAGTGAGTTAGACTGATGTATGAGCTCACTGACACATGGAGCCTCTGTCAACTTTTTTTATTACTAGTCTACATTTATATGCACTGTTCAGCAGTAATGGAGTACACAAAATAGCATTACAAGTTTAGACAAGACAAAATATGCTTATTCATGGACAGTTGTAAGTTAAATAAATCAGACTGTACTTAACTGCCTGAAAGCCATAAGTTGTCTAGATGGAGTATTTCAATCTGACACAAAACAATAGATCAGCTGATGGTAAAAGTTTCATTCATATATCACAGAGTTAAAATCAGAACATAGCAAAGGTATGACAAAATCCCTTATCCCTTCATAATAGGATGTTTATTTTCACTTTACTTTGGCTTGTTCAGTGAGTTGTAGCATTAGAGAAATAATACTTGTACTATTGGATCTGCTTAGTGTTAGCTTAGCAGTCAAAGTCTGTTGCATCAATCTGTTGTTTTGTTTTACAATTTGCCCATTTAGGTGCTTGTTTGAGTTGTGTTCTGTTGTCCAGCAATTGTTTTTCTGGAGCTTTTAGCTGATGTTCTTCAGGTTAAATGGAGATATAATGTGTATATTGTTGTGGTGCGGCATATTACCATGGCAAAACCGACAGACCTGAGGTTGTCCGTTCTAATTTTCACTCAGAAATCACTTGAAGTCAAAAGTCATCAGGACAGACTGTCACACATAACACAGAGGATGCATGGGTGTTTAAAAGAAAAGTAAATCTATCTTTTCCCACCCATTCCTTGCATGAAAAACACCAAGGTAAAATTGGCAACAAAATACGCATCTGAATTAAGTGAAAACAAAATGTTCAGTTACGGAGCTATAAATTGACAAAGTGTTTTCATTTTTGTTTGCAGATTTGATTTTGTTCACTGATGTGTGGATTATAAAACTTGAAGAAAAATTCTGGGTGTGGATTCTTTTCAACATACAAAACGTAACAATGGTTTTATGTACTGTATATATACATAAACAGACTCCATCTTTATGGCAAGTTTTAATATGCATTCAGAGTTCTGAGTAGATGGATATGGGCTTTCCAAAGGAAATTACTCTGAGAGGATGGAAGCTGATGAGGAATATAGCCATGTCTTTTTTTGTGCATCTGATTAAATGTCTGCATTGTCTGTTTGCTTAAGTAGATCCATTCTCTGCTGTCTGGAGTGCACTTGTTTTAAATTAAAAAACAGGGAGTACGAAACGTCAACCCAGAGTAGCCACAGCCTGTACTGTATGAGTGTCTTCAATTCTTGTTTATCTTGTGAAATAATAGTACGCCCGTGTGGTGAAATAATCAGCTGATTCAGATTATTTCACTCTCAATATTCAGAGTGACTCCTGGATTCTCTCTTATTTAGGAACTAGTATTGTGTAACTCAAATTGGTTACTAGTCAGACATGTTATGATAACACAATTTAACTTAATGATCATTGATCATTTTGAACAGAGTTCCTCAACCTAACGGCATCATGAGCCTACATGTACAGCGTTTTGGGGCAGTATCGTGTCTGTTTTTAAATGGACACTATAAATAAACCTCGGCG
>JAPSES010000120.1:12831642-12852284 GCA_029822895.1 Maxillicosta whitleyi | reverse complement strand
TCATCAGGAAAATGCTTCCACACACTTATTTAGTCTGGGGAGTGTGGGGGAGACACTGAATTTGGTCTGGGGGTGGCATATCCGTTTAAAGGTGTCTCAGAAAATCATTTTTGCATTTCACCTTCGTAGTAATCTACTTATGTAATTAAATGATCTACCTTTGAGTGTTTGTAGTTCTTATAGTGAAATCTAATTCTGCCTCTCAGTTGTGATCCAACACACTTACTTCCCTTATAAAATGTAATGCAGTTACTGAAGAAACCTTGAGGTAAAATTCCTAATGGAGAATGTAAGTGTAAATTATAATGGCTCGAGTCCAAAAGTACGACCCCATGTTGGTTAACTACAATAACTGGTTATTAGTATCATAATTATCTGATAAACGGCAGTAGTTCATGAAAAAAAAATTCTGTCAAACACACACTGAAAGGCCTTTTTACCTGAAATATGAGCATTAATTTGTACATGAACTCTTATGCAACAGCCATTGTCACGTCTGTGTCAAGTCGGACAGAGAGGAGGTGAGAATAACGTGCCAAATAACAGAGCGCTATCAGAGTAAACAAACTGATGCCTGGCTGCTGTGCTGGCAGTGTGAGTGGGAGGAGAGACAGGTGGAAACAATGTACTCTTCACCTGGCTTTAAGAGTTCTCCACACAGGGATGAGTAAAGCCGGAAGGTGGAGAGCTGAGAGCGACTGAAGGGCAGAGTGGGAAAGCTAAAACTCTGCTAAGGCCTCTGGACAGGATGGGGCACTGCTAGAGCTCCGGGGCCGATGTACTGTTGTGCTCACATATGCTAACAAACCTATTAAATTAACATTTGACAACGAAGCATTGGTCTTCAAATATCAGCAATAAAAAGCACAATACCCTTCACAGCTGATATATGCATGAATTTCTTTTGCATGTTATTGTTCTCTAACACTTTTGGTGACTCACTTCATCACTTAAAGGTGTTAATTTTTATGAGTTTCTTTTGTCGCTGAATGTGTGTGCCACCCTGACAAATTCTTTCTCTTTGTTTCAGTGGACAGTTTAAGTGCCCCTCTTGATGGCTGAAATGCTTTTGCATTATGACAATGGCACAGATAGAACCTCTGTACCTTTTGGGCATAAAGCTGTCCAGGTTTTAAGACAGTGGAACACATTAACAAAAGAATAATTACTCAGTATTTTAATTCCTAAAACCAATATCAAAACTCAGTGTATTTGCACTGAGAGTTTAAGCATTAGACGTTTTTGTAACCAAGAGCCTGCAGTAACTGTAGTTGCATCAGCTCTTATAAACTCAACCTGGGCATTATTGTAATGCATGCGATTACTGAACTCAGGAAATTCACAAACTAAATTTAAATAGATTCTGATACACAAGCAACTTTATGATTAGAAATGTCATTATTTCCTCTAAACATTAATTTCTGTGTCTACCATTTGTGTGTATTTGACTTATGACATTTAAAGGTTATTGTGATCTCTCTGTTGATTTTAGTTTGCTTAAATTTATTGTGGGTATGATGCCTTACAGTGGTAATAACTGATTAAATGGAAATTCTGCTGGTACAAAAGTATGCATTGAATATAATTTACTTTATATTGTGTATAATGAAAATAAAGTGTATAATAATGATACAACAAATGATGTGCCTTGCAGGGGGTTACCTGCTAGAGTAGCAGTTCAGTTTATATCGTCCTTCTGTTCATTTCATCTGTCAGTGAAAGCAAGCATTAATCACTGCTTTCTAAATAAAATGTAAATTTGACTGAAGCTTAAGAATAATTATCCTAAAATGGAAACATCTCAAGTTAATTTTACTGTTAAATTTTCTGGTTAATTATAGCATTTGTTAAAACATAACAGACATGTCTTTAGGGGGAAGATGTACTCACTGATTAAACTCTATTTTCTTTTTCTCTTACACACACACACACACACACACATACACGCACGCGCGCAAACAGCATGATGAACCTGTGGTGCCATGCCAGAGCGGAAAAGCTAGTGGAGCAGAACCCAGGGCAGCCTGGGATCCTGCCAAGCCCAGCTGGTGGCCCAAGCAACCAAAAGGAAGAGAGCGAAGAGGAGGAAAAGGATGAGGAGCAGTGAAAGACTGGGGGAAAGGAGGGGAAAAAAGAACGAAGGACTGGAGACCCGTGGTATGAAGGGGCAGATGAGGGGCTGGAATGGAACAGTACAACAACCTCCTAACAGCCCCGCTATCTCTGGAGTCAAGTCTCCTGTGTGTATGACAGCGAAAGAGAGAGAAGAATTGAGAGAAGGGGTGTATGCATGTTCATGCATGTATGGATGTTCTCATGCCTCTGTGCTTCTTCATGTGAATGGTATGTATTTTGAGTAAGCGTACTGAGAATAAAATTACATGGGAGCTGGAAGGGAGGAGTGAAAGGCACGACGGAGAAAAGCAGAGGGGAGTCGACTCTATACAATTCTCACTGCCACTAAATCTTTCCATTATCCACAGATAAGGCAGTGACAGATGTTTTGGATCCCAGATTGAATTTAAATCATTCAAGTTTGGCTGATACCGAGGGGTGAAGAATGAAACTGATAGGTGGAGACAGACAGAACGAGACAGCGGCCCTGATAAAGATATACACAAGCACTGCAAACATCCTTCATTTCTCCTCCCTCCTCCGTTCATATCCTCCTCCTCCTCTTCCTCAGTGCTCTCGGCTGGAGGGTGTTGCCCCGTTCATCGAGCTCTGACAGGGTCAGAGGTGAACCGACACCGCCCCCAAGCTCATTCTGCTGAAGAATGTGTGTTTATCTGTTGTGTATAGATTTGTGCACATATTAAAAATCTGAAAGTGTATTAAGTATATACACTAGGTTTTTTTTCTGTGTGCAGGAAGATTTGTTCTTGTATGTGGGTGTACTGCCCTGCTGGTGCTGCTGTCAGGCAAAAAGAAAGAAAAAATCTTGTATCTCAAAAATGCAAACTTCTTGCTAACTTGAAATTTTAAAATGTATTTCTAATATGCTTAATATAGGGGTTTATAAAGCTAAGACAGCTAATATTCAGTTAAATTTAGACATCACTGAACTGACACTGAAAACGATCACCACTTAAATGTATTTACACCTTCATTTGATGTTAATTCTCCAGTGAAGTACATTTTAATGACATTCTCATAGGTGGGTTAGCAGCTCCTTGAGGCAGTATGAGGCATGGTACATGGTGGGATTTACAGACCAAAAGCTGTGCTGTTGAGCAAAAATCCCTGGAAACATTTTTATTATTGAATAGATAGTGATGCAATGACCTGCATCAAGGTTGAAAACACACACGGAGCACCAATGTTAATGTAAAGACAAGGCCCATAACTACTCTGTGCATGACTTTTCAAATTAAAATCCTAATTATCAGTCTTGTATCAATTGGAAAAACTTGTAATCCATTTTAATATGAACTTTGGAGCTGATAATGAATCTGGGCAAATTCAGCATGATGAAATGTCTCCAGAGAGGCAGAAAAAGCTCCTATTGCAAATAAAATATTTTTCTACTATAATAACACAGCTTGAATAAAAATTAACACTGTGAAGAAAGTCACTGTGCATAGTGGGGTCAAAGACAGAGCGGGTGACCTAAAAGCACAAGTCAGCCACCAATATGAGGTGTAGTACTTTTTTTCAAACCATACATACATATACAGTAGGCCCAATCCCAATTCACCCCTCAACCCTGCCCCTCCCCCCTCCATTTTGCATGTTCATGTGAAGGGGCAGGGGTGTCCCAATTCTCAATGAGTCAGAGGGGAAGGGCTAACGGGGAGGGCTGTTTGGTCCTTGAAACGAAGATTTTTCAGGACCACACTTAGGACTAGATAAAAAAAATTAATGTGATAATTTTTGAATTGATTTCTTTTTAGGACTGCAAGTACCTGCCACTGCCAACATGTGGGTGTGACTGGCACCACCTTGCAGGTGCCGCGGGGAGATGGGGTGTCTTAGTCTCGCTCACAACAATTCTGGCGTGGAAGGGATGCAGAGGAAGGGTCGCGAAGACACCCCTGTAGGAAGTTCTATCCTCCCAGCCTCAAACTTGAACCCACTACGCGGATGAAATGTCCAGTGAAGGCAGTTTGCGGAAAATAGAATATTAACATCAATCACCTATAGCTGAGTTAGAGTGTGATTTTCTTGTACAAGGGCCCAACATGAGTATGTTTCAGGGGTGTCAACATTGGTAGCAGTGCCCCAGGGTGATAGTAATATGCCTCAAGGCTACAAGCAACAGCCATATAACTTAATAAAGATGACGTAGGAGTCCGTTCTGAGTCACTATAGAAACACAGCAATGTTTCTGTCCTGTTCATTATTTAAGAGCAGATTCAGCTACATACTTGCTGAAATATCATATTTATTTCTTTTCTAATATCAATATTGATTTCATGTTGCATAGCTGTGGTAGTCAATCAGGTTACAGTTCAAAATTGTACTTTGGTATCACTAAATGAATCTGAATCAATCAATGAATCACAATTAATCAATTCAGAACATTAGAAATCAAAATCAAATTGATTAAGAAAATTGGCCATGACACCCACCCCTAACCACAGTACAAATGGAGTGGTCCGGGAGGGACTCCATAGTACCATCCAGTATCCAGAGTACAGCCACTGCTCCTCCATGTTGAGAGGACTCAGTTGAGGGGGTTCAAGCATCTAGTGAGGATGCCTCCTGGATGCCGCCCTATTTTGGGCATGTCTAGCCGGGAGGAGACCAAGGGACTGACCCTGGACACACTGGAGAGATTATATCTCTCAACTGGTCTGGGAATGCCTCTGGATTCCTCTAGAGGTACTGGTGGAAGTGGCTGGGGAGAGGACTGTCTGGGCTTCTTTGCTGAGGTCTGTGTATCACACACTCACCTGTTGTTCATTCCAGAATCACAGCAGAAAGTGTTGCTTGATGTAAACTCACAGACAGTTGGGAAGATGCTGGTTGTGTGAACACTACCATATTAGTCAGTTAATAAAAGTTTGTTGTTACTGTGAGTGAGTTGATTCAGAAAATGCCAACGTTAATGCCTTGCTGCCAAGCAATGTAGCTATTGTAAAACTGCAACTTGAAGTGATGGCACTGCCCAACAAGGTAAGGCACCAATGAAGTAAACAGTACAGCCTTCTCCTGCTTTAAAGCCTAGTATCTTTTCTTAAGCATAAACCTAACCATAAAAAGCATTAGTTTCACATGAACATTCATTCCTAAGAGACACAGATGAAAAGCTCCATGGGTGGTTAAATAATAGAACACTGATATGTAAATGCATGCAGAATTCTGAATAAGACACAAAGTTTTGGTTCAGTAATTTTGAGAATCGATGTATGGTGTGCAGAAACACATACAATAACTTTTTTTTAATGCCAGCTGTGTTGAAACGCATAACAAGCAAAAACAAATACATGTAATCGATCTCTGCTATGTACAGTGATTGCACCTAAAACAGGCTTAGTTTGGATGTGTTTCCTGAATACATTATACTGCATGCATAATAATGCACTGTGTATGTTCACAGTGAGTGGGCTACAAACTGATATGGCCATTTAAAGAGAGAATCTATTGTATCATTACATCAGAGGCGGAAAACACTGTCTGTGTGACATGTGATTCCAATTCAATGGACAACTGAGATATTGGTCTGTAACCCCAGTTTGACACTCTGCATGTGTGTGTGTGTGTGTGTGTGTGTGTTTGAGAGTCATGTGATCCAGTGTTGCCCTGCGTGAGAAGAGAGACAGCAGAGGCATACTGAGTCAGTGTTCAGCCATGCAGTCTTCTTAGAGACACACTCACACAGCAGACTTTTCTGACAAACACACACACACCAAACTAAAGGAGGCCATTGTCCTGTAGAGGAATACAGACAGAAAGGCCAGCGGCAATTTTCACAAGAATCTTGTACAGAGGGCCAGTACATGCAAACTGTAAATACATATGACCGCTCCTTCATTGCTAAATGTTGCAGCTCAAAACAGCAGCATATGCAATTTTATTCATTGGGTGTTTTTGGTCATATGAGCAGCACTGATGATGCTAGCCAGCAGCGTCAGAGGTCAGAGGTCAGTCTCAGGATTCTAAGGTCACTGCAACAATGTGGGCAGACACTGTGCTGTCCACTGTAAGTCTCTCAGAGAAAAAAACCCACTAAGTCTTATGAATATTACATGAAGGCCCTGCCATGACAGGATAGAGAGGAAAACAAAAGGGCAAGATTTCATCTAAGTGAGAGGGAGAGGAGGGAAAAGAAGGATGGAGGCGGGATAAAGAGGGTCCTGTGAGGCCCAACAAAGACACGCTTTATAGCAGCGAGGGTCAAATGCGTGTTTTATTCATGGTTTCCCCCTACACACTGAGAGGAGCTCCCTTAGGACCCTTTAAAGCCAATGAGGTGTGTATACATATGTGTGTGTGTGTTCATAGTTTTCCTTGCTAATGTACAGACTTGGGACAACCTTTATGCACAAATGTCCACACTCTCCTGGTCACCATGACAATCACACTGCACAAAGGGCTTGGGATTGTGTATGTTGGTTGTGTCTGTTTTCTATCATTTTTATAGCCTAAAGCTACTTATCATCCAGGAGCCTAGCGGGGCAGTTATGCGCTTGCTATTTCCTTAAGGCTTATAGTTTGTGCATTGTTCTGACTGGGATGAGGCTCGCAGCAGATGTTTGGACTATATCGGCCTGCCAGTGTTAGGGACATTCCTCAGTGGCTCACACTGGCAAGAAATGACTGCATGTTCTTGAGCACAGCCAAAAGAGTCCATATTTAACAGGACACGTAGCAGTGGAGGAAATCACATTGCTTTTTTTCTTCAATGTGTGCTACACACTTTTGAAATCTAGCCCAACATTACTGAGCCCAGGAATGAGGAGGAAGCAGAAGAGTGGATGGTGGTTTTACTAAGCAAGGCCCACAGGTCATGGTTAAAACTACAGAGAAGGATGCAAAACTGGGTCATTCTTCAAATAATTTAATCTTAAGGCAACATGTCTACCTACCCCGTGCTAAATTGTGTTATTTGATGAAACATTAGCATTTGAGAAAGCAAACCTTGGAATTAAAATGAATTAAAGTCTTCCTAAAAACATAGACAGAACACAACACTGATAAAATAAAAACTTTGAAAAAGTCTACACATGGATTTAACAAGTAAATGGATTTAAGTAAATACTTTATCTTTACACTGGATAATGACTAGGGTGATTAATATGTTTCAACTGCAACATGTTCTTTAACTCTACCTGATGCAGTGAGTAGCTGAGTACTGAGTACCATCAGTTTGTTAGAGAGCATAAAGATTGGACTGTTTCACTGGAAAAGGGTCATGTGGTCTGATGAGTCCAGATCAACCATGTTCCAAAGTGACAGATGCATCTGAATAAGAAGACAGATGGATGAAGTGATTACCCATCATGCCTTGCACCTACAGTACAAACCTATAGGAGCAGTGTTATGATCTGGGGTTGATTCAGTTGGCTCTACGTTCATTCATATTATGTGTCCAAAACATGATGGGAATATATGATGTGACATTGCATAAGCAAGCAAAGATTATGAATATAGGAAAACAGATAAACTTACAATCTCAAAAAGGTATAAATTAAAATAAACCTGGTGGTAATATAACAAACCTTTAATCGAGTGTTAAAATGCCTGGAGAAACATGTGGGTTTTGTGTTTACTCTTAAAACATCAATGGTACAAAAAACATAAAGAGAATGGAAGATCATTCCAGAGCCTCAGTGCAATTGCCTGGAAGGAGCAGTCTCCTCTGGTCCTGAAATGAGTATGAGGGATCATAAGTAGGTTCTGATCCAGCAACCTCAGCCTCCAAGAGGGGGTATAGGGCCGTAACAAGACTCTGATATAGGATAAACATGTTGATAATGTCACAATGGATTCATAATCAAAGCTAGAGGCTTAGTAAAGCTAAATATTAGATTGTGGGACTTTGTTTCGACTAGACTTTTAGCACTTTATAGATAGGTTTGGCACCCTCTGTTATCATCCTGGAATAGGGATGAAGTTCTTTGGATTGTTTAGGTAGCTTACAAGGTTAAAAGCTTATTCTTCTTTCATGTAGTGAGGGAAACATTCACAGCAGTAAGATGCAGATAGTGGAGGGAAGAGAACTCCCATCCTGGTGCTGCATGACTTAAATAGTCATGCTAGGTGAGAGATGTGTGGTTTAATATTTATTATGAATGACATAAAAAGTAGGTTGCAGACACCACAACCAACTGAATACCCTTTGCTTTACCTTACACTTCTGTGAGGTAGGATAACCTGTGGCTGCTACCAATATGAAAACTAGTAAGCTAGTGTTTGATTTGTCTCCGGTGAGCTATTGTGATGAAGCATATAGTAAATCCATTCCCACTAAGGATGAATTGGTATGAATAGGTTTGAAATCTGGATCAAATAATCCTGTTAGCAACATGCATATGCAATTTGCATCACTTTAATACCACTTTTATTATGTTTCTTATTAGTTTTATATGATGGGGAGGGGGCTTAATCTCTACTTTGCAAATATAAAACCAGTTTAAACTATATGTAGTACTGTTATGTAGACAGATTAAAACGAATTTAGAAAAAGCAAACACGTGAACACACAAACAAACTGTCATGACAAAAACTACTTCATGGCATAGACAAACAAACACTGTTATTTGCTTTATGATGATTGCCATTTCCCTTGACATCCCCCTCCCTATTTTCCACTATGTCTAATACGGCTGTAATCACCATTGTAAACCTTGTGTCATTGTGAGGACACATATAATTAAAAGAGGATTAGCAATGGACGGGCCCAGATGCCTTCTGCATGTAATTAACATTCAGACAATGTGGCGGGCATACAGAGAAAACACCTGTGTTTGTGTGTGCGTTCTGTTTGTGTGTGTGTGTGTGTGTGTATGTGTGTGTGTGTGTGTGCGCGTGCATGTATGTGGGCGTGTCTGAAGATGGTCATTGGTCTGTGTTAGAGAGGGATTAGCCTCAGAAAATTCAATCTGACATTAGCCAATCAGGGTCATTCATTGGACTACCCAATCATACACAACAACAGACACGCTGCCAGGAAGTGGTATTAAAATAGGCTTCATATACACAGTGATTGTAGTTAATACTGACAACATGGACTACTGTCATCAACAAAAGGAACCTGACCAGTGTTCTCACATAGGCTCTACTTTTACAAATGAGAGTGCTGGTTACTTAGTACAGTATTTGGTAGACAGAGATCTGTTTGACCAAAGGTACAAGTAACAGCTACAAACTGAAACTACTGCAGAGATATCTCATAGTGTAACTCCACTGGCAGTGGTACAAGATTCAAATCCTGGCTGTAGTTGACTCCCATTAAAAAAACAAACAAAAAACCTCTCTCAAGAAATACCTTGTTAAAGCTTTTCTATGGGAGTTATTATGATCCTGTTTTATTTGGACATGTAAAGTAATGCTGTCTAATAACATTTTAGGACTAGAATCTTCTGTGAGGCTTTGAGAATTTCAGAGCTTGAATAAAAATGACTGTTCTTGAAGCTTAACTGTGGTTATGGTTAAATGATTACCCTCAAAACCAGTGGTGTAGTCCAGGGTATACACTGGTATATACCCATATTTTCAGTCAGCATCGCATATACACATTTCTAAATCCCCCTGATGTGCACCATTTAGTAGTGTCTGCAACCAAATTGCCCATTCTTTCTCCTAGGATGGTGAAGCCATGTCCCGCCCTACTCTGCCTCTAATTGGCTCACTACCTTCACTGATTAGAGTGGTTAACTTCAGGCATGAGGAGTGATGAGCCAATCAAAAAAAAAAAAAGGTGAGAGAATACCCACTTTTCCAGGGACCACTACACCACTATCTGAAACTTCTGTCAAACTGCTTTGTTAGGCAAATGTGTAATTATTTACCATTAAGTAATCACTAGATCTGTCACGTTAGCACAAATTTACCATATTATCATAGATTTTATAGAATTTGTAAATTGAGGAATCATAATGTTAACCACTGGTTTCTAACCTGCCTTTTTGAAGCCAGGAGTTTGCAATTTGGTTATCATCTGTGGACTTTTTTGGAGATGCTAGTTACCATATTTGGACAAAGGGGATGGGGCTATATGAGGTGTCAGAGATGAGATAATACAAACACTAACATGCTGACTTAAAGAGGTAAACTTATGCAATAAAGTCATTTTACAGTCTTTACACTCCAGCTGTCTGTCGGGGAAAAAAAGATGCTTCATTAAAAAAAAATACACGTCAGTCTTTTTGTATTTGGCCTTAGGTCTTACTAAGAAACAGACTAGAATTAGTCCTGGGAAAAAAAAAATCTGACCTAATATTTCTGGTAAGTGTGAAAGAGTCATGCCTTTCTGGTGCCAACCCCAACAGCTGTTAATGATTTAAAACGTCAAGCCAAAGTCCTTTCTCCTTGTATAATGCCTAAAACTAGCATTCAGTTAGTAATACATGTTATGGGCTATTAGTTGTCCTCCTAATTAGTGTTTTATACATTACACAGAGCTAACTCTAGACTGCATTTATCACTTATGAGCTTTGCTGTTACATAATTATTAATACAATACTAACATTTATTTATTTAACACTTCCTACTTTACAACATCTCCAGTATTTTCAGTAACTTAGAAGTTAGCTACAGCTTGTCTTTAGCCCTTTTTCTTTTCCCAAGCGACCACTCTGTGGCCAAATACAGTCACTTCTGGAATAAAAAAAAGCCAAATGTTAGGCTTTAAAAATGATGTGCAAAGCAATGGGTAATTTCACTATAGCTACTGCCACTTCTTTTATACAATCTATGGGGTGGACTAAAAAACTGAAAGGTATCAAGACAGAAAAAGAAAAAAAAGCATGCATGTTCTGCTTAAACTGTAGTTATTTACAAATGGCATTTACTTACAAAAGGCTCTTGTTTACTAGCTTGCATCAGATGTATTATGATTGACAAATGCTGTGTACAATAGTCCACATCAAGGAATGACAAACTCATTCTAGTTTAGTAGCCACATTAAGCCCAATACGATCTGAAGTGGCCTGAATCAGTAAAGAAAAAAAAAAAAAAAACAGTAAAAAAGTTAAACTAAATTATAATAATGTATGTCTACAATGTTTCCTTAAAAATCTGAATAACATAAACAATTTCAAATGTCTTAAGGGAAAAAAGGTGTAATTTTAACAATATTCTGCCTTAGTTTATTTATGCCTTATGCTTATTTTTTTTTAAATTTATGTTACACGTGCATTACAACTTAGTAAATACATTTCTTTCGGCTTTTCCCTTCAGGGGTCGCCACAGGGAATCACATTTGCATGTTGATTTGGCACAGGTTTTTACTTCGGATGCCCTTCTTGACACAACCCTCTGTATTTATCCAGGCTTGGGACCGGCACAATGAGACACTGCCCCCTTGTGGCTACAGGTATAGATGTGTATAGCATAAAGGGCCTTACCCAAGGGCCCACCTGAGGATCGAACAGGCCATCATCCGCACTACACAAAACATTCAGTAATGAGCAGAATATTGGTGCAATTGCATTTACTTATCTTAAGGCATTTCAGGTTATTCACATACTTATGAAGGGATAGTTTGTTAATGTAAACATTTTTATATAATTTAATGTTTTTTTGATGATGATATTTTATTGGTCTGACCCATATAAGATCTAATGGGTCTGTATGTGGAACCTGAATTGAAATGATTTTTACCCCATTGTTAATAACTTAAATTGTGCATTTCACAAATTCATCCTATGAGCTGAATAGGAGCTTTTGATGGGTCGGAATTGGCCCCCGGGCCACATGTTTGACACCTGTGACTTATGGGTATGTAGGATGGAGTGCTGCAGTGTGATTACACTGTGATATGATGCCGAGAAGGGGAGGTCACAGTTGCTCTTTATAGGCGTTGTGACATTAAAAAATGGTTGTCTAATGGAACTGACCTTTCTGCTTTTATCTCTCTATCACATATATATGAAGAGTCTGTGTGCATGTGGGTGTATTCAAAGGTGTATGATTTTTTTCTCCTGTATAAAAGGATGCATGTCCACCATCCTTGCATGTGCCATCTTACATACGTATTGTTTTTGCAATTGTTATTACATACAATATTATTGTGTGTGTGGAGAGATTGGTATCCTTGTGTGTGTAGTTAACGTCAGTGGGATCATCTAGTATTACCCGAGCGGCCATGCGATGAGGTCAGAGAGAAAGGGCACGGTGGAGACGTGAGAGTGCGTCACCCTTGACCTGTGGGCCATTAGCTGATGGGTAAATACTGTCGCCCTGCTGCACTGTGGAACAGAAGCTGAATCAAGTTGCTTCCTCTTTGAAGTCTAATCGTGTCTTTACACACAGAAGTCATATCCATAAAAGTGCTTATAATTTCAATGAAAAAGTTTACATCAACATTAAAATATTTTTGCAGATTTGACATCTGCTCGATAATCCCACCACCATTTTTTTTTTCCGCCTTCAATGAACCGATCTCATCCTAAATCAAGATCCTGATGTACATGCAAAATGATTAGACAACCCTTGTTTTCTTAAATTTCTCATTCATTTTAATGCCTGTTGCAACTAAAGGTACATTTGTTTGGACAAATATAACAATAGCAACAAAAAATAGCTCATAATAGTTTCATTTCAGAGCTGATGTCTAGTCATTTTTCACGTTTTCTTGATAAAAAAACAAAATCACTTCAGTTCTCACGTCAATATCTGTCATTGTACTGACAAAAACAGTGCTTTAAGACATTCCACGTTTTCTTTTCTGTATGTAAGTGCATGCAAGTGTTTTTGATGACTGTTTATGGTCTAATAATTTTTTCAGTGATTGTACATGTGTACTCACCGGCCACTTTATTAGGTACACATTGCTAGTGCCAGTATCTTGTGGCTTCAGAAATGTTATAATTGTTTGTAGCATAGATTTGGCGCTGTGAACAATCCTCACAATTTTGGCTCATATTGATATGGTAGCTTCATGCAGTTTCTGTAGATTTGTCTGCTGTACATCCATGACACAAGTTTCCCATTTCACCACATCCCAGAGGTGTTTTGTTTTTTCAGATTGAGATCTGCTGACTGTGGAGGCCATGTGTGTACAGTAAATGCACTGTCATGTTCAGGAAACCAGTCTCAGATGATATGAGTGTGTTTGACATGGTGCATTATTTTGTTGGAGGAAGCTATCTGAAGATGTGCACAGTTCTAACCCTGCCATCTGAATGTTGCATCTGAAATCGTATTGGAGACTCATCGGCCTTGGTGAGCTTCTGTTGTCCAATTTGGAAAGCCCAAGCATATTTCAGCCTCAGTTTGCTGTTCTTAGCTGACAGCAGTGGCAATGTGATATTCTGTTTCTGTAGCCCATCTACTTCCAGGTTCAACATGTTGTGTGTTCACAGATGCCACTCTACATTCTGCTACTTCACTATCATCTCAAACCAGTCTGATCATTGCCCTCGGACCTCTGGCACCAACAAGGCATCCTCATTCACAGAACTGCGACTCACTGGATATTCTCTCCTTTTTTGTCTGTTCTATGTAAACCATAGAGCTGGTTTTACATGAAAATCCAAGTAGATCAGCAGTTTCTGAAACACTCAGCATCCGACACCTCGATCAAAGTCACTTAAATCACTTTTTGCCTCCATTCTGATGATCAGTTTGAACTTCAGGACATCATTTTGAACATACTTGGATTATTGAGTTGCTGCCATGAGACTGGCCTACTACATATTCCCATTAAGGACCGACGGAGCACCCCAGCAAATACACAATTCAAAGAATCTACTTTCAGCAACTTTGACCAAAAATAAATGTATCACTTGGTTACACTTTCACAGCATGTACACAAATATAGAATTAAAAGCAACATAAGAAAACATATTTATTCACATGCTCTTGAAACATAGAAAACTGAGAGGAGGATATTATGAATATTTGTTATTGGTTATACTGTTGCAGAATCACATCATTATATCTCAAAATTAGAGACTCGATTATGAAATTAAACTGGCAGAATAGATAAGATACCAGTATATTAAATGTTGCCTGTTTTAGCACCTACTGTAAAGGTATGAAGCAGTGATGTCACCTGAAACAGGTGAAAGGAACTTATATGTGTTATTAAGAAATGAATTAGCAGAACTCTTTGGTATCACAGCAACAAACATGTTGTATTTGAGAGAACTCAATGACTTTGTGCAGTAAACAGTTTACAAGCTGCATTATAAAACTGGAAAGAATTACTGCAGAGTGACAATATGTGCATCTTTAGCATACACATTTATGTACTTCATTTGAAGTATGTTATTTATTGTGTGATATTTTTAAAATAAATATAAGGCAAAAGTGCACCGATGATACAGATTTAACTGAACTCTGTGTAGTTTTGTAGTTACTGTCAGACATTCGGACAGACTGAATTCTAAAAATGTCTCGCTTGAACTTAGACGATTGACTGGTTGTTTGAAGTCTCTAGTTTCAGAATCCAAATAAAAAACAAACAAATACTTGGATGTATGTTCTTTAGAAGCAACACTTGAATGTCCCATCCTTTTGTCTGCCACTGGGTGTTGAGTGGTTCTGACTGCTCTAAGAGAGCACTCTGCGTCTCAGGGCTAAATCACTCAGGACTCATAAAGAAAGAACTGGCAGCTCAAATGTAGAAAATGTTAGCTAAGCAAACAGACATAAGGAGTGTGTGTTATGTGTGGACTGTGTCTCTGCTTTTCTGAGGACAGCATTGTCATCTCTAATAAAGACACACTTTAACAATGAACCATGGCATCAAGATATGTACTACTGTGTAAACTTATAAATGTGTTCATTCATTCTGTATGTTTCAATATTAATATTTACTCATGCAATCAATTCACTCAGTGAATGAAATGCAATGAATAAATGAATGAATGAAGGAAGGAAGGAAGATCAATATTACTACCAATATATTATCATATTTTGTACATCTAATTACAAAACAAATTTAAAGCATTTAGGGCCGGATCTATAAAGGTCCTAATTTGTGTGTGCAATCTAGAATTTTGCATGTGGGGTTGAACCGCAGTTTGCGGGTGATTTACAAAGACTGCATGCGCAAATTACTCAAGGTCCAATGTCTTGGAGACCACATGACTTAAATGAGCATTTTGTGTGTGTTACTGGAGACAATGTGCTGTAAAAAAAAAAAAAAAAAAAAAAAAAAAGTGCTCTGGGATACACCAGCCCTAATGGGAACAGTGAGTGAATGATCCAGATGCAAGGAAATGTAATGTTGGATGAGTTAATCATAGAAGGTATTACATGATTCATTCATTCATTTATTTTTAATTTTAGAGGTGGGGGCCTGTGAGGGTTGCTGGATTGACATCATAATTTTGCCACACTGTAGCCTAATGCGGGTGCGTATTTTTAATCTCAATCATCATATCAAGTGGAAAAGAGTCCTGTAAAGTGTGTGTAGGGGAGGGGGCATACACCGCAATTATTTAATGTTCACACAATGGTGGCAAATGCGTTCTCTATATTTCATTACATCATTTCGATGTCTCCTTTTTGCGACAATAACCACCTCCATGGGTGTACAGTTACAAACCCTTTGCACCTACTTTTGAGACGTGGTAAATATAGATACAGTTTCTATGAGTAAAATTACTTTCTGGTTTGATACATCACTTTGCATGTGCTAAATTAATATATCTACATTTTCTCCTCCCCGCACATGCACAAATGCATGTTAACATCCTATGTTGCATATTAATTGTGTCAAACGTACTAACTGGATGCACCTTTGAAAGACGCAACCCGTAGTGCGCACTGTTAGTAAATCAGTTTGTACACTTTTTTTGCATGTGCAGTCAGGTTGCACACATTTTAATACACACAGAACCGGTCCTTAGTATTTTACAGGGACATTTTTGTAAAGAAACTTTAAATTTATGTATGCGACTTCCCAAATTACTCACCCATTTCACCTGTTGCTGCAGAGTATCATCAAATCAAACAATGAATAAACATCAATCATGTATATCTCCCCACATGAGTAGCATTTCTGCTTCTATTCCTGTAGTGTCTGTCCTCCTAGACTCGGATAGATAGATAGAAAGAACAAGAGGGAGGGACAGAAGGAAGAGAGGAAGAGACAAAGGGGAGAGCAAAGGGAGATAGTTAGCTTCAACCTGTCAGTCAAATGAAAGATAAAAACATCAAATCCCATCTCGGTGCATCTCAGTCTGGGTGCCGACAATTCAAAATAACTAAATAACAACAAACAGAGGAACGCTCCATGTCAGGCATAATGGTAGAAAACTGGTATGAGATCAATATGGGGGGGTGGATTGTGTCATTATTTCTTTAAAAAAAAAAGCAACAAAGAATCAAATTTGTCCATCCTTCTACAGATTCCCAGAGATGCATGTATTTGGATGTAACTCTTTTTCTGGACAACCATAAGGGCACCTGTGGGAATATGACAAACCATATTAGCATTCAGAGTACTAGAGGAAAAGGGCCTATCTAAAAAAAATATTGAACCTGATTCAGCTTTTACTGGTAAGAAATATGACAAGATTGTTGCTAGATTGGATTAAGTGGGCAGATGTACTGTTCTCCTGGGATTAAGGTTGTTTTACTGCCACCAAATAATACTTGGTGTTGTTGAAAGCACTATGGAAGATATATGACAAATGTAAATGTCAGTTGTTAGCCTGACTGTGGATTTAGCCCCTTTTCCACAGTGCATCTGCTCTGGGAATATTTCATCTTTACTCTGGAAAAATGTCTGTAAATTAAACAGTGGATCATTTGGTCCGACCTTTATCACAGTTCTGTAACACCTCTGCTGGTAGTAACAGAGCTGTGATAAAGGTGGGATCGTGATTCTGGAACGTTATGTAAAACGAACACCTCTTGTTCCACAGCCAAGGTGTGACGTTTTGATGACATGTGCAATCCTGCTCCGGGAGGATTGAAGAATGAGTGTGGGCCGTGTACAGTAAACAAACACATCAATGCAACCAGAAAGATGTTGAACTGGGGAGACGCTGAGATCCACGAGCTGTTCTCACTTTGGGCGGAGGACTCTATCTATGCTAACATTTGTGGAACAGTGAACATTTTGAGAGCCAACAAGTTATACGTCACACTATACATTGCGTCACCTCCCCTTTGATTCCAGAATGCAGGTCCACTGTGTAAGCCTGTCTCAGCTCTGTTACTCCTTTAGCTGTGGGAATTGGTAAATGGTGGAAAAAGGTGGGATCACCATCTCACCTTTTTTTACAAGATCTCTGTAAAAGTGGCTTTTGTTAAATTCTTTGACATCCTACAAGAGGAGTGAAGTTAAAAGTACAAGGTGTACCGACAGGCTAGGGTTAAGTTTGCACACAGAGGAACATTTGTAAAAAAAAATTAAAAATAAAAAAAAATACAAAATCTGAAAACAGTGTCAGAAAGTGACACAAACATCAGAATGACTGATATTACAGAAAGAAACACAGAAAATGCACAACTTTAAAACCTTGTAATCGTGAAATTTGGTTATTTTTATATGACAATTTTTTTTTTTTTAAAGTATCTAACTACTGTGTTATTCATGCAGTTATGGCTTTGTTGGTCACATGTCACATCATTCACAAACAACAGTGACAAATCCAATTCACTGTTGTTCTTGGTAAAGCAGACGGAGGGTTCACACATTTTCTAGTCTGCCTTTAAACAATAGACAAGCCCTTGGCCATTAAAAGCCCTCTTACTAATCTACTTTCAATGAAAATTAAAGGGGATAAAATCCAAAGTTCTTGCTCTTTTCAAAAATCCGTGAAAATGTACCTAAAGATAGACAGGACTTCAGCAGACTAAAGGCCCATTCACACCTAGGACGATAACAATAACGTTACATTTTATTGAGTGGTGCCGTTCACATATCAACTATAACGACAACGACATGCTGAACGATATCGTTCAGATCACTTTCAGAGCAATTTTCTGAACTATAAAATCAATGCCAGCCAATCAGAATTCATCAAAGTAGTAAATAAACGTGTAGACGTCACACGCCTTGCGTGTTGATGGCCACGTCACGAGAACAGAAGACCTGTCAGATGCAGATATGGCTGACTTCATTGAGTGCCTCATCACTGAAGTACAAAAAAACCCTCCATTATATGACAAAACACATATCTTGTACAAAGATGTTAAAAAGAAGACCGACATATGGAACGCAACTGGACACAAGCTTGGGGTGTCGGGTAAGGATTTTGTCCTCAGTGTTTTCATTTACGTATAGCATAGCACTGCTAACTATTAATGTTTAGTGCTACCTCTGGTTTACCGTAGCCTAGTCTATGTAGCGTATAATGACCGTGTAGTTTAACAGTTATTGCATCCTTCTAGTTTTCTTTTTTCGCCTTTGGGCGACGTACAAGATCAACAACTCGTCAAGGTCCATTTTTATTGACTTTATCTCGCGTGCGTTTTGCTGTGTAACGTATAACGTTATCGTTGGTCAGTGTGGACAGAAATAAAGTTAAAGTTATAGTTATAGTTATCGTCCTAGATGTGAATGGGCCTTTAGTCAAAACAACTAAATATCAGACTGAGAAAGTTCCTGGTGTAACTTCTTTGTCTTTTTCTTTTTTCTGAAGTGTTGTTTTCCCTTGTGGGTTGCAGTAAAAGGAAAGTAACAAAAAAGGGAATTAAATGTAATTTGACATAATAATCTTAATATATGCACAGATCCGGGCCTGTGGATTTTGTCCTCAACTACTTACTGTATGATAAAGCGGAACAATTACAGAAAGCAAATCCTGTTTCCATATTTATATATACACCTGACTTTTGTTTTACGACACATCCATGGCCCTTTATCATAAAAAAACATCACTAGACCACCGGTGTGCTCATAAATTTAGCTGTTCCAATTCTAATAACATCTGCCACCACTAAAAAAAATATGAGGGAATACTAACTGATTTAGTCGCAGAATCAGGGAAAGGCAAAGGGGGGGAGAAAAAAAAGGGAAAAAAAGACAAATACTCATTCTTTCATTTTGTGATTCTATTTCTGCAAGAGCCCACAAAGCTATCGATCTCATTATGTATAAAAAGTAAGAGAAAGAACCAGACAAGGCGTGGTGGAGTACGAAGATTACAGCAGGACTGCATACACACCCAGAATTACCCTGCCTCCATGGCTCCAATCTATTTCAATTGGACATGGCTGCTGAGTGTGTAGCATCGGCGCTTACACACACTTCTCACACTGCACGGCCCGTAAACAGAGTGGGGGAATGCATTCAGATATGACATACACACATGCAGGCACAGTTATGAAAAGCATAAAGCCCATGTTCCTGTATGTGAACACATGCGCACACATACACACATGAGCACAGAGCAGACAGAAATCAAGACTACCCCCCTACACACCAGCTGTTTACTAGTGTCAGGAGTAATAAAAACAACATGAGTCAGTTTGAGAAAAGCATTTGTGAGAGAAATCTAAAACTATGAAACTCCATATGGTCTCTCTGTCTCTGTATGTCTCTCTCCATCAGTTTTTTTTTCAGCTCTACCCTCCTTTTTCTCCGCAGAGAAAATGCAGTGTTGCATGAACTGTGCTGAAAGATGACAGATCATTGTAGACGCTGACAACCTGTATAACACTCACAGCTCTGAAATTAGGCTCAAATTTCCAGCTTTGAAGCGTTACTTGGGATGAATTAAGGCAAAAGAGAAAGTGAGCCGTGGAGGATGACAGAGATGTTTATTGAGCTTTTTCGTACATTATGGCATGTCACTTCAGTTATCACAGTATGGTACAAGCTTCAGATACTCCTTCAATTTTGGTTTCGCTCTGTCTTGAAGTGCAATGATTCATAGGGATCAAAATGAAGTAAGAGAACGAAGAAATGTCAAGTCATTGAAATGCAAAGTACACATTCATTTTTTCCTCCTTCAGTCCATTCAGCAGTGACGACTTTAAGCAGAATTGCATACCAGCCTGAGCCACAGGAGGAGCAGCAGCAGCAGCAGCACTTGTGCTTGACAGCGAGAGACTGTTACTGAAATGTAACACATTGCCATCTGCAGGCAACTGAAATCGGCAGGCGGAGAGAACACATACTCATACATAAACATGTATTTATATACATATGCAGCATAAAAATTACCAATAGCATGTAAAGATTAAGACATGCAAACAAGCAGAGAAACACACTGAGAGTGGAAAAGATAAACAAAAAAAATAATCTCAAGAAATAAACTGCACACAAGAACTGTTTCACTATTCATTTGTTCATTGTTGAGGCTGAACAAGCTAGTATTTTACACTGAACATGAATCAATATGAGCTCTATCTTTGTCATTTAGAGTTGTGATGTTGGACGAGTAGCAGGCATGGACAGTACACTTAAGTTCCATGTGTTGAGACAGTGTTATGAACATGTACATTCAGTTCAACGTTCATTGATTTTTTTACTGAAGAAACTGGTCTGAGCTACAGTTTTACATTGGAAAGAAATCCAATATATATATATATATATATATATATATATATATATAAAACCTACAATA
>JAPSES010000120.1:12788997-12813048 GCA_029822895.1 Maxillicosta whitleyi | reverse complement strand
TTAACTACTGATACTTTTGGTCCAGATTTTTTAAGGCCTTCTCTGAAGGCCTAGAAGGCCCTGACGGTTCCCCTCTGCAGTAAGAAAGAAAATTGTTAAATAAACAGTAAACAGTAACGTGCACAGGTATTGTCTTAATGAGTTTGGTATTGTGTGAGAATAAGTCAAGAATAAATCGCAGTCATAATTATTTTATGAGATACTTTTATTTTAATTAATAATAATTATAATAATAATAATATCAAACCCTTAAAGTCAGAGTACTAATGTATTTATATTATTCTCAGCATTTTGCAACTTTCAGTGAAAATCTTTATTTTTCTATATTTAATTTCCTGATCGTGTAGATGTTCAAAAAAAGCTTAGAGTACATGCAAAGTTTGTTAAATCACAACAGAGATAACAGAACAAAATGTAACCTTTACAGTTAAATGTATAATTAATTGAACATCAAAACAAGCATCTTCAACCACTGTCATTTCTCTAACTGACAGAGTTTGTATGTTCTCTATGCAGCCTTTGAACATCCAAATCAGTCATAACAGTTAATGGTGCAATAGATGAGATGCTTTATAATCATATAATTAGAGAAATCTGAATACAGTTGGTACCTCAAACAATATTATCTTTAAAATCAAAGAGTATAATCACATAAATAAAGGATGTGTTTCTTTTTAGTTTGCATTATTTGCTATAAAAAGGCAGCATTTATTTCCCAGATGACCCTGATATAAAACATTGCACAAGAGCGTATCTACACCAGAGGAGGCTGTGTTTACACTGTCGACTACACGTCTACACAGGACATAAGATAGAGCTGACACAGACACACACACACAGTATAGGAGTGCATATATATATGTCTTAGAAATTCAAGGATGTTTCATATTCAGAGTGCAAATGACAAAGGAGGTTGTAATGATGCAATTTTCCAGAAAAAAAAAAAAAGACTCACCTTGAAGTAATTTTTATTTTTGCCTATTGAAACATGAGTGCTTCCTGATCCAAATTCCAACCTCAAGTTTCAAACTTATTCAAAGTGATAAGTGATCACCGACTGCAGGTCATTTTGTTTACATCATTAGCAGCAAACAGGTCTTCATGTCACTGCTTTTCTGTTTCTACATACATAAGCCGGATGTACATCGAGTGACCCACCTTTACACAGCACCACGGAATGAAAGCTACATTCAGTCACACTGTTGCATCCATTAATGATGTCAGATAATGTTTGAACAATCCAAAGTATTAAAAAAAAAAAACAAATAAATAAGGTGAATTCAAATTCTTTTTATAAATGAACCTTCACCTGTATAATGTACATTGTACTGTGATTATTTTATTTCCAAGCACAGATATATTTATAATATTGGTTGCTATGGGAAAACTAACCGTCATATGTTTTTTTTTAATTCTTTTTACATTTCTTTAAATAACCCAGTTCTTATGTTTATTGCAGAACTATGCAAAGAAATACAAGCATTACTATGGTGATCAGTAACTCTAAGTGTGTTAATATAAAGTTGATTCTTTTAATCCATTGCAGATCTCAAAATGCATCTTATCAGTCAGAGTTCAATACAATGTAATTTAGAGGATGATAATAGAAATGAATAGTGTTGACCAGTTAAATCAGTCACACAGATGTTTGCACATCTGTGTCACTGCCTACAGGAGTGTGGGATTGAGTGCAAAACATAGAGTATTCGATCAGGTATCATCCATGGAGTCTGTGATAATCATTAGATACTTTACAAACAAAAGAAAGTGAAATTTATTTTGGCTTTTGGGCAAATCAATACAACACTGTCATGTAAATACCCAGTTTTATCCAATTTTATTTCATGTTCATGTTATTTATTTGTATTATTTACCATTACATTTTTGACATTGACACTACATAGACAAACACTGTTACAGGCACGACTGCATCCTCCTCTACACAGAAAAGGAGTGGAAGGACCTTCCATTGAGCCACAGGATATCAAAGCATCCACTTATTGTCTCTCCAGTGTCAGTCAAATAAAAGGTAATATGAACTATACAGGTTTCCCACAGCCATAACAAAAACACACTCTTCCTGTCACACACATTGTGTACAATAGGTTATACTGTGCCATGGTGAATATTCAGGTTGAGGAGTGGGAAATGTAATGACAGAAAAGTAGGGAAAGTTAGCCCCGGAGAAAGGAGAAAAAATGAAAAGGAAAGAGTGTGGGATACAGGTTTGGGGAAGAGGATATGAAGAGGGTACACAAATAGAAAGGACAAGGGGAAAAAAACCTTAAGCAAAGAGCACTGGAAGTAAGAGATATCTGAAATGATGGAAGGAGTGTTGTTGATGTGTTCACAGGGTGGAGGGCCGACGTTATTAGAGGTCATCTCTGTGGATTACAGAGGCAGAGTTCAGCGCACAACGGCGCCATGCAATTTACCTCCATGAAAAATAGATGCAGCCCAGGAATGAAGTGACACATGCACTTACAGAGAGAGAGGGACAAGGGGCTGGATAGTTGTGAAAACCGACTAAACTGCCTGGGGAGATGATAATGTGTGTCTGTGTGTGCATCCAGAGATACAACGTACACTGTATATGCAGTTTGTTTGTTTTTTTGTTTTTTTTTAATTCAGTGGGGTAGGAGTGTTACAGACATGCACTATAACCTGTGAATGTTAGACTTGTTCTGAACAGGTCGAGTGGGTATAAAATGGGCCATTTTTAATTCATATAGCAGGTATCTGTCCTGTGTAAGTACCATTTGAGATTAAATATGACTGGTTTTATCTTTATTTTTGATTTATCTAATTGTTTTAAGTGATATATTTTGCTAAAGTAAAAACACTAATGTCCCACTGAGAAAACACTACATCATTTATTTTATTTAACCAGGTAAATTAGTTGACAATGGATACTGATTTTAAATAACGATCTGGCCAAGAGACAGTACACAAAGGGAATGAACAAAAGCTAAAAAAAAAAAAAAAGATAAATGAAAAAGCTTTGACATAAGAACACTTATCAATAAAATTATGCTGGCACTGGCTGATCTAGAACATTTTACATGGGATGACAAACAAGAGGTGGGAAGAGGTGTTAGCAGGGTTCCATCAAAGGAGAGAGTGTATGTGAATCCCCATATGTCACCAACAAAAGATGTACAAAAATGGTTATGAAATATTTATTGCTAAATCAACGCACTATCCCCTGTGTTCTTATTAATGCACAACAGGAACAAGGCCAGTGCTCAAATGAAACAAGAGTGCAACTCATAAACACTAAATGTATCAAGAGCAAAAACAAAAACACTCCACTGCAAGTAAAGTACTTCTCTGTTAAAAAAAAAAAAAAACTGCAACAGCTGGAAGGCAAAGTGTATACCCCCCAGCAAAGTGTAAATAAAGCATGAAAAGTCAAAGTGGCTATTTTGACACAGTGTGTGGTATTAGAACCATGGGTCAGTTTTCACTCATAAAAACAAGGTATAAAGTGTTAAGTGTAGAGCTGGGGCAGATAGGGCAATATTAACCTCAACCCATGAAAACAGAAACAGTTCATCAATCAATTTACCCCATAGCCTACATTAAAGAACACCATGAACGCACAGTTTCCACTAGGCAGGAAGTGGATAAAAGCTCTGAGACAAAAAGGGGTATAAAAATGCTAGTTTTTGATTCTGAGATGTAGTGGAACAGAAGTACAAAATAGAAATAATCAAGTAAAGCACAAGCTTCTCTGAAGTACGGTACTTGAAAAAAAGGTCTTAGGTGCAACGATGATAGAAATATCCTACCTACATTGAGACCAAAATGTTAATTTAATTCCTCTTTAAGCTGGTTTTGAGTGACTGTCATTATATGGAAGTGACAGAGCTCTTTCTGAGAACAGCCTAAACTGTTTCTCCAAACAGATCTTCTATCTTATATCACTGACCTTTTTATTACATCTGGCATCTTTCACTTGAGCTTACAGCAACCCACTGAAATGTGGCATCTCCTCCAAACTAATTTGATTTAAGATGCCATATATTAAGTTGTGGTCATTCTGTGCCACCCACACAAGGACATAATTCTCCTCTTGGGAGACTGGAAGCTTTTGTGGCTCGACAGCTCGGGACATTCTGCTCTATCATAAAACTGTCAGACTCCTGCAGGGCACAACATCAGCTCATAATATATTCCTCTTAATCCAACATGATTTCCTACTGCTTATAAAATTGCAGTGAGTCGATAAATAAATAATGAAATCACTTGTGGCCTTCCCTTAAGTGACCTGCACTGGTCAAGCCCTAAAATGCGTGGTAGTGTGTGTCTGTGTATGTGTGACCGCAGGGCTGGCTGAGCCACTGCTTCTCCCTCCTGCTTTGTTGACAGAAGATAATTTGGTTTTGACAGCAGATGCTGCCTGTCCTCTCCTGTGCCCCTATTAGAGGCAGAGAGGTATCGGCTCTGACAAGCACTGGAATGTGGAAAAGCTCCCCTGAACAGACACCATTCTCCATCGTCCTCCCTCCATTCACCGGCCCAGCAGGCAATGCCACAACAGCAGCAAATGAGCGGCCAAGTCCCTCACATGGCATTTCACTCTCCTGTTATTTTTTTAACATTTGAATTTTTTTTGTCACTACGACAAAAGGAAATGGGGAATGATGTGAAAACACGCCAAGATGTCTCCCTTTTGTGCTATCTACAGCTGTTTAGGAGGTGTCTGTGACAAGATAGTGAGTGGAAGATGCATCTTCTCAATGCAGCTGCTTGGTGCTCATTCAGCGTTGGTGATTGCACCAAAACAGAATGTTCACATTATTACTGTCAAGCATTATAGGACAGCAAAAAAAAAAAAAAACATGTTCCATTAAGCCACAGAAGTGATAGTTTTCTTTTTTATGCTACTGAGCGTCACTCCCCTTTCAGTCATCTTAACCTAGTCCAATCGCTGGAATCAAATATTTCCGCTGTAGTATATCTCTGTGAGACAAGGGTTTCAGCCTCATTTGTCAGTGTGGATCGACTCTCCTCCACAGACAGGAGGTGGTTTGGGTGGAAACGTACCAGCCTGGGTGTCACATCCAGACTTCCACAGTTTTACATGTGGGCCATGATTTAGTTCAAATATTTCATTACTTTTGTTGAGTCATTTTTCCAGATTACCTTTTCATTTATTGGAATTGCAGTTATTTGAATCATGAATCCTGTCCCTCGCTTGACTCTGTTTACAGAAAACACACTCCGTAATGCCACATTTTGACATGTTGCAAGTGATTTTATTCACCCATGTTAAGAGGGAATCATGTTTAATGAATAGAAATCTGCTGCCCATTGGTTCATCACAGAAGTAACATAACAGTTTCCATAACTAATATTTGGACTTTTCCATGATGGACGCAAACCACATCTTAAATATGAAGGTAATTTCTGAATGAATGTTAAAACTGTAGAATATTGGGAAAAATACATATTGTTATGAAATGTATTTGATGATATGAAACTGAGGAAGCAAGTTTGACATTTAAAAACAGGTTTTTTTTGTTAAAGCTGAACAAGACTCTTACATATGCTCATACTCTCACACTCCCATAGCCAATCCCAGAGAGAAATGGCTCCTATATCTTTCTGCCTTCTTTCAATATTTCATCCCCTGACTGGATGTCTCATATTTTATTGAGCCACTCACTACCATCGGAGGGGATGTACTACATTATGCACCATTATTTATAAATGACCGCCAATCAGTGTCTAACTTCATACATAACACTCACTAAATAGGTTCAGCTTGTCCCTCTACATTTGCTGAACACCTTAGTCAGCCGAAAATTAATATCATAATCATCTCTTCCCAGCTTAGCTAGAGGAGTTGTGTTATGTTTGGCTTAATGAAATACAAAATTTTGCAAAAGGAGTGCCTGCACACTCCTAATTCATACAGACGAAGATTTCAGTTCCCACTGGTTTTCTTTACTCCACTTAATGTGCACCTCTCACATAAATATTGTCTTTGTTTTGTTTGTGTACTGCTTTGCTCACTAAAGCACATACCAACACACTCTTTGATGCACACACACAGACCAAACGACTAAAAACTCAACCCACTGGCAATGAGAATGAGGACGAATGTAACCGAATAATAAAAGTCTACAAAATGTTCTAGCAAATATCTTCCCATCAATAGAAAAGGTAATTTGACTCTCCACAATTTTGTTTTCTCCAGTTAATGCAAACTCTTGTAAAAAAAATAAATAAATAAAAATGTCTGTACCCTGCACCTCCTCCGTCACACACAACACACACAGACAATAGGATGCCGGCACTAGGTGATGGTACTTTTAGTCTCCATAACTTGGCCCTTGATCACTGTAATCAAACATAGGCAGCATCCCATAATTATGGGCTGTTCAGTCCCATACATGAGGTGCACACACACAGACACACACACACACGCTCTGGCTTGCACACTAACAGACAAAAACATACACACACAAACACTGACATAAGCTTGTGTGTGTGCTCGGCTGCACGCTCTGCACAGACGGAGCCTCGGTAAAGGACACTAATGAGTCCAATGAGACTGAGGGGAAAACAGCTTCTGAAATCTACACCACAGTAAAACACCTCAGAGAGACGGAGGGGGAACAGAGGGAGCTTGGGTGAGGGGGGGGGGGCTGAGGGGAGTGGGAGGGTCCTCAAAAGCCAAACAGGGAGAAAAGAAAAAAGGAGATAAAGATAGAGAGAAGGAGAGAAAACTGACGACAGCAATGGTGATGGTGGGTGGTGGGTTGCATGGGCCCTAGTGGAGCTGTTGCCAGCTGTAGCCATGGTAACAGGTTCCCATGGTGCATGTGTGGTGCAGCCACTGAGTGTCAGGCTGGGGGTGTGGGGTGTTAAGTCTGTGCAGAGGGGGGAGTGGGGTAACATTTCATTTTTTCATTTTTTTTTTTTTGGCCAATGTCCCACCTTTTTCAGCTGTCCAGCAAAAGACAGCCTTATGTAAGCTCTGTTTTAATGATAATGGCCTAAAAAAGAGATGTCTGGTTACATAAAGGATCATATTTTTACCAGCATGGCCTGTAAAACTGGGTTTGTGAATAACAGGCTCATTGGATCAGTGTTCCAATGAGCCTTCAGCAATTCCCTGGCCTTGCTGAATTAGAGCTCCAGGCCAAAGTTGGTCCAGATTTAAACAAGCCTCGAGCCAATGGCTTGATCTTAGCATGTTTCTGGCCAATGAAAAGCCTGGATGATTGCAGCCCTCTGGCCTATTGTAGTCTTACAGTGATGTCAGCAGTTAGTTCAGTAAACCGTTACTACAAGCTGAAGAAATTAATTGGTCTACCACAAACAAACAATACATTCAGATTTCATTAATTATCAGAACAGTGTGACAAAATAAAAACTCTGGTAATGCACTAATCAGTGTGTCTAAACCAGCAGTACACATTAACTATACAATCACATATGTCAGCTGCCATCTTTTCATAGCTTTCCAAAGCCAGTGTATTTTTGGGCACATTTCAAAGAATTACACTACAAAGGGTGATGGAAACAGCAAAATTAAAAAATAATTTAGTCAACTTCCCACATTGTTAAGCAACAAACAATATGCCTGATGTATAATTTCTTTGTTAATTTGCTTGACAAGTGTGAAAACACTTATATTTTTTCGTTATGTTGTATTTTACCTCTGTCCTTCTGCTGCACGTGGAGCATGTTTGTTGAATGGTCCTTAAAAAAAAGAAATTACTGCAGAGAACCCGCCCACTGGGATGTCCATATGACAGACCACTTCACATGGAGGACGGCCAGTATGTCTGGTTCCACTTGCATGCATGACTGTTTATGGACCAAGTCCAGTTTGCATTACAAGGCAGACAATACAGTAAAAGCTGCTGATGGCAAGCAATGATCACCAGGGAAACCGGGGGAGGGAAAACAATTTATTAGCTTCAAAATAGTGTCCATCATGAACATGCTGAGGGAGTGTTTCTTTTGTTATTGGCAGCCTGGGCTTTGTCTACAAATGGGAGGAGAGGAAGCAAAGTGAAATGTTAATTTCTTTTAAAATGCATGACTAACAGGGGAAAGATCTTTTGAGCAGCTGTTCCAAAACAAAAGACATGTACCTTTTTAATCCTTCATATAAGGACCCGCTCATTATCTGTGTTTAAAATACAATAATTACATTTGAATTGCAATAAAAACACTTCAGTGCATGGCATGTTTTGGAGGAAATTAGTAAAAAAAAAAAAATTATACAATTACCTTTGAGTACTCTGCAATTCAAGAGGTCTGACATAAAAATCTGTGTAACCTGTGATAAAGATCACAGGTTAGATTTTCAGTGTAGAAGGATCAGGAGGATTCTGTTACAGTGCAACACCACGGCTCGTCACAGCAGCAGGAAACAACATCCTATTATATTCAGACTTTTGAACAAAGAGATGCAGAAGGTTTGCTGCTGGTTTAAAAACATATGTGGACTTCATTACTATTATTATTTATGATTATGATATTTTGTAATATCCTAATTTGACCACTTTTTTTGGGCCATTAGTCATTATATATATTAGCTGTATACTAAAGGACTCAATGAAGCTAAATTTATCCAACATTGTATTTTTTAGGCAAATAATTATACAATAATTTTTAGGTAAAAGAAATCCATGAGATTTCCTTGATGTTTGTGCTTTTATGTACTTAGACATTTGCATTTGGAAGTGTTGAGTTAAACAAAGGAGTTGCTAGAAAAAAAATAAATAAATAATAATAATAATAATAATAATAATAATATATATACACACATCTCTAAAGAACATGGGAAAAGTATTACATTTCAATAAAAACTACACATATAAAATAAGTTATCATCCTCTCTGAAGAGCCTATTTGCTGTGCTTTATGAACAGAGTTGCTCTGTCAGTCTAACCTCTGTTCTGTGCCTCGTCCACAGTGCAGCTACCAGCACCTCCTCAGGCCCTGCTGAGCCTGTGATACAGGGCCCTGATCCTTCTATGTCTGCTGATGCTGAGGGTCAAAACAATAGGCCACAGACTGTAGGATAGCACACAGAGGTGAAGGTCACTACTGGGGAATAAGAGGGATAGATTATGTCTCCACTATGGAACACAGTGAGAGACCACAAACACACACTGACGTACACTAGCAGGACTACACACAAGCAGCCACAGTCCAATTGGACGTGAAGAATGAAATATTAGAGCCCATCTATAACGTCTGGGATGTGTGTGGGTGTTTGCAGCTTGCCGCAGGCATGCTCGTACCTAAGTGATAAAATGGTTATATATGAGCTGTATTAAGGATGGAGCACAATATGAACAAAAATACGTAAGAAAACGGCATTTGTGGCAATTTATGGGTGTATTATAGGGTTTTCTCTATATATAGTATAAAATCAATTCAGTTTGATGACAGATTCTGAATAAACGAAAAGAGGGATTAAAACTAGGCGCTCAAGCATGTATTGCGGAATTTCTTTTTTTCCCCATTTGTAGGGGGAAGAAATTTGCATAACTCCAAAAATTTGGAGCAAATCATAGTAGGAAGCCTATATTAGCCCTTGCTGTTTTCAGTGGCTTAAATCTATTTATTTATAAGCTAGCATTAGAATGAGGCATCACACCTAATTTCACAGTGAAATATTCATGAGGTGCTTCTGTATGTAGCATGTTTAATGTCAGCTGTGACTCTTTCTACTGTAAAAAAAGAGATAAAAGAGTGACTCACTTTACAGTCATAGGAGGATGGGGGAATGATGTGGGAAAGGTGTTGCTGTGTTTAAAAAAGACTATGGATAGAATGTGAGATTATGCATTATAACAATGTTTGCCAGGCGGAGTGGCGGCAATTATTGAAGCCCCTTTTGTAAACACATACAGTGATTTGAAATATATTTTATTACCAAATAACACACGTGTAGAGAGGCACAGAAAAGGATGGAAAAACAGTGAATGCGAGCAGTGAAAAAGATCTCCAGTTGCTATAGTCCTTGATGGCAGATGCACTTTTTGCCAGGATGTAATTTGGGCAGATCCATCAGGTCGCAGTAATGAGGTCTAATGTTAGAGCCCACTGTGTCCTAATGACACATCGGCTGTCCCATCACCAAACCCACTCATTCCAGCTGTAAACCCCTGCTGGGCCTCGGGCAGCTGGGACTTGACATCTGACCTTTAGTGAGACAGCCCCCTTCATCACACAGTAAACCACAGCAACACGGCAAACATGGTTTTATGAGCTGGAATGTGGTCTGGTAGACATCTCAATTACTTGGCAGTGAAGAGGAGCTCATTTTTTTTTCTGCCTTTACACTGACCATTGAATGAGTGATTCTGCCTATGTATTATGAGACAGAGAAAAAAAGAAAAAGGATCAAGCGTATATTCTCCTACACATATCATGCTACCATCATTATAATGGGACTACAGCGCTTTTTATTTTCAGTATAAAAATCATCATGACTTTATCCCAAAGATTCTCTTTGATTTACATTTTGTATTTTTTTAATAAAAATCCACTTTTATTTCAAATTATCATTACTTTCAATATCAGATTTTCATTGTGCCAGTATTTCCAGCAGAATCACTAAATGGAATGTTTGTCCAAAATATTGAGTTTGAACACTAAAAGAACTGAATTTGTGTCTGATCTCACACGTCCTCTCAACAGAATAATGACAATTTTAATCTTATATCAACTTTTGTGTTTTATGTTTAATTGTTCTGAATATGTGAGTGTTTCAACTTCATAGAAATTCAGTTCCATCCATGTGGAAAATGTAGCCACAGTTCATGTTCTGCAAAAACTATTTTTTAAGTAATCAGGTTCAGTAGTTAGTTTGATATTTCAGTGACATTTTTAAGGGGGAAAAAAAATTTAACGTATGAATTAAGAAAATACAACTGGTTTCAACTTTTCAAATGCAAGGATATGCTGCCTTTTTTCATACGTGAAAATTTGTTGAATTTTTTTGGAAATTGTACTATTGTTTAGACAAAACCAACCATTGCCTCACTTTGAGAAATTAATGTTTTTTTCCTCACTCTTTTTTGATATAAAGATTTCTGTTAAGACAACTGAGAATATTAAGCAGATTTTTTTCATCGATAGCAATGATCCTTTGTTGCAGCTCTAGTAGCGTCTCCCCGTTCGTAGTTTTAGATTAAACATCCATGACACTGGGTTGTCCAGAACCATTTACCAAATTTGTGTTTGAACAGTGACACCCCTTAAAACCAACATTACATCACTGCAACAAGGTGACAAGTGAAACCTCTAAATTTTACCAGAAATTCGCAGGTATGAGGATTAGACTAAAACGTGCTCCGGAGATTTGGAGAATTTCAGACATGTAAAGCACCAGCTACCCCGATCTGGCATCCTGCTAAATGCAAGGCTGAGCTCATTAGGACTGGCCCAACATCACACACACTTGCATACACACACATGCACATGCATACACAGCCCAATCTGTCAGTGTTTTCACATTAAACAAGAACACACACACACACACACAAGCAGGAGGGGAGAGACAATGCACAGAGAGAAACCGAGAAATGAGGAGAGCAAGGAAAAAGAGTTGGCAAAACAGCGAGGATCAGACAGGAATGGTGAAGGAGCGATAGAGGGAATGACAGACAGAGATCGAGTGAAAGACGGAGAGAAAGATACAGACAGAGAGATGGAAACAATGAGAGGAGAGACAAAGCAGGTGGCCTGGGTAATTGCCTGGGGAATATAATGAATGAGCCACAGTGCGTCTGACGGAATAGGAAATCGTCTCTATCTTCTCATTCCCCTCGCTCTCTCTCATTATCTCTCGCCCTCTCTTTTTCCACTCTTCCCCTTATCCATCTCCTGTGCACCCTTTTAAACATATCTCCTAACCCTATCTTTCCGCTGTGCCGATTGCCAGCATTTTCTTTCTCTCAGCTACACGGCTCCTACCACCCTTTCTTTCCTCTCGACTCGACTCCCCACTACTTCTCTGTTCCCACCTTTTTAAACATCAAACTTCCGCCTCCACTCCGTTTCCCGTACTACCTCCGAGGCCTGGACAGCAGCACCTATTCTTGGTTTCTGCCCAATATCTAAAGAAGCTCACAAAATTTCAAACATCCTCACTAAAACAAGAAGCTATAAAGGTTTCATGCCATTCTGTCTTGTCCCGAAGGGGATTTTAGCTTCTAGGTATGGGCTAAAATAAAGTGTTTTCACTTTCTTGTGCAGCCTCCAAATCCAGAGTGTAATACTCTAAGGTTGCTACATTATATTTTATTTATTTCATCATTTACAGTTTGCACCTGACCTACTGTCTCCGAGAGTGAGCTGTCCGCCTAAAGGTAGCCATATTTATTAAAACTGTCAACTTGTCATGTAACTGCTGTAGCAAACAGGACATACAGAAAATCTGGAAAAAAGGGTTTAATGTCTGAAATCCAGCCTGAACCTGAGTTTGGTTTTCTGTCTTCTGAATCCCTTTCAGCGGTCTCCGAGCGGCATTGTGACGGTGTGAATAGGTGGACGGATGCCAGTGGCCACAGGTAGATAGAGGACACAGTCAAGATAGATAGGAAGGGAGGGAAGGATGGAAGGATGTGTGGGTGAGATACCAGGAGGAGAGGTTGTGGTGGTAGTGGAGGAGAGACCGATAATGTCACGTCGACTATTCAGGCCCGTTTGACGAGACACCTCAAACAGCTGAAAAGAGTAAAGATGGGGAGGGTTACAGAGTGAAAGACCCCTTTCATCAGGGCGATTTGTGCCACAGAACCCACCCCTTGCCTCCTCCTCCTCCTCATCCCTGCCCTCCTTCTTCCTCTTCCTCAACCCTGACACAAATAGATAAAAAACATTCATCATGTTGGGGGATGGCGGTCGTGTGATGAACACACAGAGCAGCGCTACGACTCAAAAACCTTTGATAATTCCAGCTGGTTCATGTATTACGATACATGTAAGGTGGAATTCTTAAGAATAAAGGTAAAATAAACTAACTTTATAAAATAGTGACGGTAAATGATATTTTAAAATCAAAAATCATTCACACAAAAGAAAGAAAAACCACATTGAGAACCAGCTTTGCCATGAATTGGTATGGAATGAAGAAACAATGTTGTAGCGACATTTAAGCAACAACAAACAGACAAACTTTGTCAACAATTAAGATGAGATTCCTGACATGTACAAGAGACTAATGACTGCCAGGTTTTTGTCAGTGATGAGCAATGTTTTTGGAGTTCATGTAACAACTAAGACGATGTTGCATGGGAATACACCAGGGAAACAGCTTCTTTTTCTTTATTAGTGGAAACATCTGTTCAGAGATGTAAATTAAATATTCTCTGCATAACTTACAACCCATTAAACACATTAACTCTTTGTACTAATATGTAATTTTCACCATAAAATTAAAGGTTTTTGCACAACAAAAACAAATTAGCATTTTTGTGTTCTAGCAAATAGTTCCTATCAATAAAAAAGTCCATTGTGATCAAGGTTGATTTTTCAATCCTTTTATTGCAATAGGACCTTGACTAAAACCAAATACAAGACAGGTTGCAACATATTGCAAAATACTAAATATGGGAGGATAAAAAGGAATGGATTGTGTTCACTAATAGTACAGCTATATATTCTGAACACAATGTTTTTTTTCTCCTATGCACATATTTTTTTTGTGCTAATAATGTGCTGGTGCAAACACACCCATGTTTCACACCAGTGTCCAGTTTATCCTTGATTTGCATCTGAATTTCTGTTGTTTCAGGTGTTTCTCTGTGTGTCAGCACACGACTTACTCCATAATGATGGCCACAAAACAAAGAAACACCCAAAAAACTTAAATGAACACACACGTTGAGCTCTCCACAGTGGAACCAAGATTCATGCTGCTATAAAATTGCCTTTCACAACATAAAATACAGTTTCTTGTCATAGCCTCAAAACTCCAAAGGTCACTGTTACAGGAGCTATAACTTCATTAGCTCCAGATCAGTGTGAATGTAAGATTAATTTTACGTGTTCTGTACATGTTACACTCTAGGGTTGTGTGATAATAAGCATATATAAGTGAGTCTGATAATTTGTGTTTTTATTTTAGATTTAAATGTCTGAGACTTAGCACACATACAGTACATACATCATCCTTCCAAAATCTGATTACAATTAATTCAAGTCAATTTCGCAAACTCAAAGATTTAGAGAAAAAGAAAGATACAGAGAACCAGTGATTCAGAGTGACTCACCACTTTTCTGCAGACATTTGAACAAGCTAAACTGTACTTAACAATTTTTACAATCCTGACTTAGACAGTCATTGACTTAGAATCTAAATTTACACTAAATGTATGAGTATTCCCTCAGTTACATCAATGACATTTGGTAAAATACCGGTGCTTTATGAATTACACACAATATTTGTGTCATACAATATTTGTGCACCAGATTTTCTGCAACAGCTGCACAATTATTATTATTATTATTATTTTAATTTTGGGTTTGGCCCTAGTTATTTTCTTCTTAGAAACCACAATCTTGTATGATGAAAACAAAAAATCAACACATACCAGTTAAAGAAAACCACCACTCCATTCCATACATGTACAGAAGTACATATATACAGATATTGCTGGTTCAATACACCCACCCAAAGTGGAGCTGCCAAACCAACAGAGGTTGGCACTCTGGGTAATTGGTGGCTGTGGAAGGCCTGTGGTTGAGCCTGTAACCTAGATGATGTGTTAGCACTGTGGTTAGTGGTCAGATTGGAAGCTTTAGCAGCCTCATATTCTCACAGCAAGTTGAACTGTAAGAGGGCAACAGTTACCGTGGAGAAATGATCCACATGGTTATGGCAGAAGGGAAGAGATGAACAAATGCAATGATGTTGAGGACTGTGATGATTGTTTTTCATAAACTACAGCCAAATGTGGCTTGATATTTGGTCAGTTTTATAGTGCTTACATTTCTGTGAATGTGTTCTCTCTCTCTCACTCACTGAATTTCAGACTGGATAATTGCATGATTAACAGGCTAATGTGACAGTGCAATGCTATTAGATTGTATAAACATGAAGAAATACACAGTTTTATTGAGTTCAGTCCCATTGAGCAATTCTAACACTTGCAGTCTGTGAAAGTTCCACTTCAGAATGAATTACAAGATTTATTGATCAATTCTCTTTAAACACTATATTTAACACTATTAATTTTTTTTTGGTTTAGATGGTTTGAGGGAGTTATTATCTCTTCAATCTTAAAAACAGGCCTGCCAAAGGAAAAAGAATAATCATGTGCAACCTGGATAAAGAGTTTTACCAAATCTCAACAAGTGCTTTAGTAATTTACACAGAGTGAAGGATTTTCTGATTTGATAACTTAAGGCTTGATCCGCACGTTCAAGGACAGTGGAAAATATTCCATTATAATCTATTATTATCCATTGCTTTAATTTGTTTTAATGATAATAAAGCAGATTTAATAGCAATTTAGTGTTGAAAACTGAATCATCAATATACAACTATTTAACATTTAGAACCAATTTACAAATTATGCATGTAGAGGCATGGGAAAAAGTGAACAGAAATGCAAATGAAGGATTTGAAGACACTAAAATACTGCATCCACTGGGAAAAAAAATAAATTTGAGCATTCTAGTTTCATCAATAATAATAATAATAATAATAATACACTTATTTATAATTCCCTTTACGTTTTTTAGCTAAAAACCTCAAAGTGCTACAACAACATACAATAAATATGATTAAAAGGGAAGTTAAGATATAATATAAAACAATTAAAAAAAAACTTTGCTTTGTATCTTTGTGTCACACAAATGACGTCTGTGCTCTTTTGCCAAACTGGAAAATGACCACTATGGAACATTCTAGTAACTTCCCTGACATTAAAACTGACCAAAGTTGCCAAAACTCTCTGAATGTTTGACCATTCCCTTCTCCAGAGGGAAATCTTGTTGCATGTGCATCAGCACAACTACAGCCACTATCAGACAAGTCTGCATTGAAAAATAATGCAATGTGGGAACCCATGAGACACAGATTATAATTTATTATTTACAGTGCTGAATGCGAACTACTTAAAATTAGCCTTGATTGCCCTTAGTTTTCTAATCTGTCAAAATGATGCATGGCCTTCAGATTTATCAGTGATAGGTTGAAAGAAAAAAAGAACTTAAAATACTCAGTTAACACCACTCCTGGTGTATAATGCAGACTATATTCATGAGGTGACATAGCTGTAAAATGATCTGGGAAAAAAAAAAAAAAAAACAGAACTAGAAGTTAATTGGAAGCTGCTCATCAGACACGTACTCTAAATGACTGAAAGATGTAGTAAAAATAAATAAATAAATAAATGTATTGGGTTTCATGACCCTGAGTCTGAATAAATATGCAGGTTGTAATTTCTAATTTCCTTACTGGAATAAAACTGTATTTCAGTCTAGTTGTTTGTCAGTGCTGCTCCACAGTCCATCCTTGTTTGGATAACATGATGTCTGTTTCACATAAATGATTGTTTGGAGCCTTTATCATCACAAGTAAACAAGTAAAAACTTTATTTCAATCAATCAGTATTTTGCTGCATTCTGTCTGAAAATACCTCTGGCATATAAAAAGAAACTATTAATTACCAACACGTCAGACCTTAGTATGACTGTAAAGGGTTAGAGAAGATTCTAAAATAAATAAAAAAATAAATCTATTTAGTGACACACCATGCAGTTTCCAGATGAATGCTCCTATTCTATATTCTTGAAACCCATGCATACTATCTATCATCTCAGTATTTCTGAACCAAAAATATATTGAGACTTATATGATTTGTTCATTATTATGACATGTCAACCATACTTTAATACAAAGTAAGTTTGCAAATATGTGATAAAAATGTCATATTTGAACCAAACCAAACATTTTTCTGAAGGTGACAAAAGTAAATACAAACCCTAAAAACCTACAGGAGTCCTGTAGAACCATAGTGCCTGTGATTGTGATTTAAACCATAAACAAAGTTAAAAAAGTACTTTATCTACAAATTCCATTGATAATAAACATACCCATGATTTGGAAAAACATACAATGGCAACATTTACTTCCTGGACTAGATTGACAAAGAGGCTATGGGCTGTAATGGACTGCACATCAGCAAAACTTAACAAGATCAATAAATACAAAACACACAGGGGAAGGGGCCGCAGTGTTACAGTGACAAGAGCCACTGCAAAATATGGGACTCTTAGACAAAAACACACAAAACCATTGAATCAGCAATAGGACACTCAGAGCCTCTGTGCTGTTCTTCTGACCCCTCTCTCCTTGATAAAATATGATTCTCCAGTACAGAGTGGGTACAAACAGCCCTCATACAGGGGCACAAACTAATCATTAGTAAATGGAAAGTGCTATCAGCTCTCACAGTAAATGTGTGGCACATCCAGCTTGGCACAATAGCTTCCTAAGATAGGCTGTCATTCTGCCTGATGACTCGATGAGAGAATAGTTAATAGTTTTTATACAAAAGACAGGAGTTTCATATCAGCGAGCCTGATTAAATGCAGACAAGTCAAATGAGAAAGACAGGCCGACAGAAAAGGCAAATACAGCAGTAGATGTATTAGATTTTAAGTGGTGCAACTGTAAGAGTTTTAAAGTATGATTTATGCCATTACATATGTGTGTGTGTGTGTGTGTGTGTGCGTGTGAAGAGCTCTTGTGTTTTTTGTTTTTTTTAAATCTCTTTTAAAGCTTTTTCATATCTCATCCTGGCTTCGTATCACTTTAGTAATTAATTTGAATAGAACAACATAAAATGTACATTAACACTACAAATGACTTTGTGTTTAACCAATCAAGATCAAGACGGTTATTAGAAACTTTCCAAGTTAAAAAACAGTACTTCCAGTAAATTGAGTGACTGGAGATGAGTTTAGAATGGGCTTTATAGATACTAATATTGTCAGCAGAGTGTAGTGAACGTGTAAAATACTGTATGGCTTCAGCTCATATGACCCTGTGCTGAAATTAACCCCCCCCCCATAGAAAAGCAAACCACTTCAGTTTGTATATTCCTTGACCCTGGTTTTTCGTTGCGCAAGATTTCATCAGGTACGTGCACTGTATGAGGCACATGTGATGGTGCAGCTCTTTGAAAATGCACACCTCATCCTTCAATTTGCAGGCTGCAGATTGAAAGCACATACCTTTCCTGGCACCCTGAGATAGTTAAAAGGGTTTAATCGTTTGAGGGGAAAGGCGAGAATTGCTTTGCAATACTCAAATGTTACTGACCCCCCCCCCCCCAGCTGTACCTTTCCTCCCACTAAAGTTCACACATTACCTATACCAAGTGTTTGCAGAAAAAATGCACAAGTCAGCACATTATTCTGGGAAAGTCTTTTCCACCCTTTAAAAATACACCCATTATTTATTTATTTTATTAGATAACCTCTTCGACTTCCACATCACCTCTCTGTTAACACTTGTTGGATGTGAAAGGCACGAGAGAGCTTCAATCCATGCGTTATAGGACTTCCATTGTGAAGTCAGTTCTATAACACAGTGTAAATAGCATCAGAAAGTGAAGAAAATCATTAAATTCAGTATATTATAGCACAATATATGGAGGCTGACCATGTGTGGAGAATAAAACCATCTCTGCTCCACTAATGGCTGCATGGCCCTCGAAGCACAAGAGTGATGACGGTGGAGACAAAAGGTTTCTCTACTATTGTGTCACTGAATACTGTGTTATTGCATAGACTACAATGAATTAATCAATATATTAATCATCAGCATTTGATTGATGTCAGACCTTTTATTAAGGGAATAAGTACCTACATCTCTGGAGAGTCCAGAGGTACAAGTTATATTTATTTCCCCATTCATTCACTCAAGTGCAGAGCTTTGACTTTTTTTTCCAGTTAGTATAATGAGGCACATTCATTTGAAAATTATTCATTAATTCATTTGAGAAACAGCCTCATGAGTGATGAGGTTGTTTATGGCATATTCCTCCTACAAAAACAGAAATGACCTGACATCCATATTTGTGTGTGTGTGTTCTTATGAAGATGTAACGACTCAATAGATACATATTTATAGGTAAACCTGCATAAAACAAGTAAAGCATGTCTTGAGGGCAAACACTTCTTGTACCGATCATACACATCCACCATCAGTGGAGCTTGTTTTGTTTTAAATATTGCTTAAAATTAGTTCTAACATCTAAGTGGAGTAGACTTAAATAATAATAATTAATTATCTTCAACTTTAAATATGTCTAAAAATAAAAAAGTATCTTTCAAGATATATATTCCATATTCCAGTCAGTTTATCTAATTCACATGTTCTTTTTTTGCAGTGTGGTGTCGCTCTCCAAAAGATGAACCCTTTTTAAATCATTGCACCTGGAGCACAGTGAAAAGAAAACCCAAAACCCTGTTGTAATATAACTTCATATAGCATTTAAATGAAGAAAGATGCTGTTGGAGCAAAAAAAAAAAAAAAAGAAAAGAAAAAAACAGAAGCAAAGCGGAAGATGATCTTGTGACCACGCATAAACACTTTTGAGTAAGTAGCAAAAAACAACAGAACCACAAACTAATGCACTGCAGGGTTAGAAGTGCAAGCAAGAAAATCTTGGCAGAAGTTGGTGAGATAAACATGAAGACATGGCTTCACAGCAGCATGAAGGGACATGCACCAAGCTGTAAACATACTGGGCTTTGTAATTCCTTTTAAGCTTAAAAACACATCGAACATCAATCTAAAATTCTTGTAGATATTTTACCGCCATGATAAAAAAAAAAACATGTAGCAGACTGGTGCTGCCCATTTATCATGTTAGCTCTTTGATGGACTCATCATCTTGACATACAGAAGCCTGTAGCTACAGGGAGAGAACAAAACAACATCACCAGCCAACAATTTAATGCAATTCTGTGCAACAGCACTGCAATATAGTTTGCCTCTTTGAAGCAAATATTGTTAGTCTTTGTTGAACCTGTGTCAGAAACAAGTTCTTTGTGACTTAGTTTATTTATTTATTTCCTGAACTCTACAATTTACAAGTTATTCTTGTTATGTTGTTCACCTTAGAGACACATGGCATAGTATTTACTTTTTACCTCATCTGCCATTGGCTAGTGACCTACAAAAATATTTACCCGATTTGACTTAAAATATTTAGTTTTATTATACAAATCCAACTTGAGCATCACTTAAAGAATACAGATGAAATGTGATTATTGCTATTTTATTATATTTCATTTCAATGTGACTGCTGTACCATCATGTAATAAAAATATTCAAAAGTGCCACCTTTGACATTGACTGAGTGAACCAAATGTCTGTCTGACAGCTTTAACTGGAACGTTCATGTTTAACCTGCAGGAAAATAATTTTTTTAAAAAGAACTGGATTGAGTCTAAATGAAACAAATTCCATAGACCAGAGATATTTGTCTAGAATGCTGTATGAATACAAGTGTAAACAGAGGTGAAGCTCACTTCACAATAAAACAAACTGGCTGTGGATGAAATTAGATGATCACCATCATCATCATTAACCATTTGGGTTTTTTTTTTATTTTTTTTTTTAACCCATCCCCAAGTGCACCTGCAAACTGAAATGGTGAGGTACTCATGGACTGGGGTGGGGTGAATAAATCATAAATCATGACGGGAGGGGGGACCTGACCCGGTGCAGACCCTGGCCCAGGTAATCACCACATCATCAGTCTCAGAGTCCAACATGTCTGAGCCTGTGTCAGCAACCTGCTGAGAACGATCAAATGTCTAACAGAAAAACATTTCCATCGGCCAATGGCAGGTGTGTGTTTTTGTTTTATATGCCAAACAAATTTTTTACCCACCATTGCTGGGTGTTAATTTTATGCCCTGATGCTGCACATATCTTTATTTTACCACAGTACAAATAACAGTGTGTTTTCAGTAATAAAGATGTGTGGTGGTCAAAGATATAACAGAAATTAAATAAATGAATAAGACATGATAAAATAAATAATGAAAAAAAAAGAATACATAATGAGTAACCAATTGGATAAATATAGACAGTTACACCATATTATCATTGAATTATGCCAGTAACGTTCTTCAGAATTGCTTCGTCACTTGTCACTCACAGTATCATACAGTATATACTTATAAGAGGCTTCTGCAAGACGAGGTATTGAATACATGAAGGTATAGTTTTTTTTCCCCCTGTACTTTAAGCAGTTTGATAGATTACAGTTAAATCACCCATATTCTGAATGGTTCAAACCAGTAGCAAAAGTACTGAAGCTAATGCTAAGGTAACCTAACTTTAGCTGCATGTGCCTTTTCTCAAGAGATGCTTCTGTTCTAATATTGAAAATAAGTTTTTTAGCTAAAATAGAGTGGATTTTTGGCCTGGCTGATATGAGTCTGTTTTAAAGTTGTGTACAGTATGAGCCACCATTGAAGTTTAGGGAACAGAATGTTTCAATCTGAAGGCAAGAGACTGGGAAAAAAGCAAAAAAACAAACACATTTTCCATCCATGTGCTAGACCATGCAAACCTGACACTGCAGCGTGGAGGTATGGTGTTGAAAAATGAAAAGAAAAAAAAAAAAAGCCTCATTCAGATATAATGCAGAGGTCTTATTTTTTTCTATCCAATGCAGCCTCTACTTTCACATGTCCATCACCACACTTGCTTAAGATTATAATTTAATGATGATTACAGTTATTCAACTTAAGTATACCACTCTGCCATTATAAAACATCTCCACATCTTATGCTTGACTTATTGTGTAGAGCGACAGTCTGGTCCTGTACGTGTACAGACAAAATGAGCACCCAGAAACCACATGAACAGGCTTTAGTTAAGACTGAAGAGGCTCTGATGGACATTTAGGTCACACTGGTAAATTGTTTATTGCATTTGTCAAAGCAACATTGAGGTGAATTAACATTATTGGTGGATAATAAGAATATAATAATTTCATGTATCTGTGAAAACATCCATATCCATGTCAACATCATCCACAGACAACATTACACTTGTTAAGTACTTGTATTTCACTTTACAGTGTTTCCACCAGTAAATTTTTGCACATAACAATGTGTTGTAAAACAGGGGATGTGAACAAGAAATGGTAATTGCGATCTAGTATAAAAGCAGCATCCAGCAAAGGTTTGGTTGAGTCCTTTAGGAACAAATGGCAAAAGGACTGAGGATAAAAGTAAAGTAAGAAAAACAATGTTAATTAAAGAAAAATAGGAGTGGAAACAAAACCATTATACCCGTCTCAGGGTTTATATTTCAGGGCTGTAAAAAACCTTCCCCATGATGGGGTAAGAGAGCTACAAAAACGATAGGTATGTATTTTCAATTTTCATGTTTTTCCCCCTGATTTCAGCCTCCCTGCAGCTTTAAAGTGTTTTCCTTTTGTAGATAAAGGCAGACTGCGATTCACTCTTATGAGAGTCTGAACCCCTTGTGAATTTTGTTCATCTGTGTGAAAAAAAAAAACAAGTATGAGAAAAGAGTTAAATGCCACATTCTCTTAAACCATGTGTACATGGCATTTAAGAACACATGTTTATCTCCATTGTTTTTGTGTGAGACCCAAGGCTTGATTAACACCTACATGATACAATGACAGAACGCAAGATATCATTTATTAACTCTAAGAAAAAAATATGTTTGTATGCCGCATTTGTGTTTTTTTGATAATTAGCAAGCACTTAAACTAAGCTAGCTGCAAAACAAAACAATTAATACACATGATTTTTCTGTAATTTTATAGAAAATGAGTGATTCAATTAGTAACTAGTGCAGCCGTGTGACTCCACTGCTGGACGCTTATTTAAAGCACATTTCCTTGTACATATCTGCCGATCAGTCTCCGCCCTCTGGCCTTTCTAAGTTCTACAGATGAAGACAGTAAGGTGACAGCGTGGCCTTGGAGTGAGACAGGAAGCTGCGATGGAGATCAGGTTTTTATAAATCTCATTTCTGCTGCTGATTTATCAGCTTGCCCCAGTCCCTGTCAGCCTCACACATGTGACTGGCATGGCAAAAGACTAACTCATTAGTCTGCCTCATCACAGTGGGAGGCTTTGCAAGCAAGTGCACACACACGACATACGCACTCACATCTATTTTCTTTCCTCGCCTATTTCCTTTTCTCCATTTTTCCAATCAGTCTTTTTCACCGCTCAATACCTTCCCTCATTTTCATCCCTTTGGTCTTCTGGTCTTTCTGCCTTCGTCTCAGTGTGTGAGTGGTGGCCTCTCCATCCAGGATTTAATTAAAGCAGTTTAAATGGCCAGGGGTGATCCTCATCATGTCATCCCCTTCCCTTTCTCTCTTCCTCTGGAGGTTAATATCAGACTAATCCACTCTTACCCCCCTTAAGCCTTTCCTCAATAATGCATGGCTTTTCCTCGGCCACATAGAGTAGCTGTCTTCAATGCCAGCAAAGCGGACAAGGTTCACATTCATAGTGTCACTAACTGACACACCCTTATATGTGCGAATAAATGTTTGATAATCCAGGCCGACGGTATGTTGTGGTGCTGATAGTGACGACAAGCTTTACTGTCTGGTCTCTGTTATCCAGGTCAGAAAAGCTCTCAATGTATGGATGCATATTAACACGTAACTGTGACCTTTAATTATGGCTTTGCAAATACAGATGATGAGATAAAAAGAAGAAAAAAAAAGAATTGAAGAAGATTACAAAGGTACCAATGACACAATTACAGTCCTGAATAATAATAGTGGGAACTTGGCCTGATAGAGCGAACAGAGAAAAGGCCTAACTGTATGTCTGATTGATTGTTGTAGTTCTTGGTGTTTTATCGGTTCTTAAAAAGAAATGAAATCAATGGTTCCCAACTTTTTTTGGCTTGTGTTCCCATTTTATCACTGAAAATTTCTGGCGACCCCACACATTCAATTTTTTGCTCAAATTAGTTTTTGATCATGTAACAGTTTGTTTTACTATGTTGCAAATAAACGTTAATTTTAGATG
>JAPSES010000120.1:12770432-12783813 GCA_029822895.1 Maxillicosta whitleyi | reverse complement strand
CAGAATCCAGGATTTCTTCCGGATCACCCCCAAAAGTTAATCAGTTCTTCCTTGTGCCATTGCCAACAAATCCTGAAAATTTCATCAAAATCTGTCAATAACTTTTTGAGTTATGTTGCTAATAGACAGACAGCCAAATGCCAGCAAAAACATATCCTCCTTGGCGGAGGTAATAAATAAATCTAAAAAAAAATAAAAAAAATAGTCCACTTAATATAAATATGGGTGGATTCCATATTACAGAGCATTTATTTTGCTTTTGAGCACATTGTAAAGTTGGCTGGAAAGCAGCAGTACAAATGTAGTCTACAGAATATGGTCTGCATGGCTCATGATTATTTTGAATCATCAGCCCAATTTTAGAACTTCAAAACCTCTACTTGTCAAAAATGAACCATTGACTCGGTATTGAGAATTTAAAATCATCTTCAGTACTTTACATCAAAATGTAATAAAGAATACAGCATTAGAGCAGGAAAGAAGGATATGTGAAAAAGTTTTTCAATTACAGAAATTATTTTCAAGGTGAAAAAGATCTCTCTCTCTGTAAGGATAAGTGAATGGTTTATTTTATAATGTAACAACTAAACAGAGCTGTACTAAACCTGGGTGACAGAATGACAAGTTCACAGATTTGCTCAGAGCAGAAACAAGGATTACTTTCATTCATTGTACCATTTAGAAAACCTGCTGAGCTTGAGGTTTTAACTGTTCTTGTTAAGAATGTTCTGCAACATTAAAGGGATAGTTTGGATTACTACCCATAGGGAGTAGACGTAAGATTGTTTTTAAGGGGTGAAAACGGTGTATCTACAGACAGTTCCATCCACAGCAGAACCCACTGGTGTAGTGGTCCCTGGAGAAGTGTGTATACTCTCAATTTTTTTTAAGTAGTCCAGAAAAATGCCCTGCTTTTGAAACAGTGACATCTATTTATGTTACCCAGTAATATCTGCTCATTATAATAAAATTATCATGGCTTGATCAGAAGCAGTTTGTAGGTATTACTGCTCCCACAGTTTAACTACCACCAACAAAATTTCTCTTCCTCTAAATGTGTAGTCATCTTGGACAGTAGTTTAAAACAAAGACTCATTCTGAAACCACCTTAAAACTTACCTCAGAATGTTTTATTTCATCAAAATAGGTTATCTCAATGTGTCACTCACTTGAAAGATGTTTATTTTGCCTCTCTCATCCACATTTCCAACAATTGCACATCTGTCAACAAGACATGCAGTGACCTGTCAATCAACTGGGGTGTTACTGGCATTGGCTCATGAGTCCAGTCATCATGCCTAAAGCTAACCAATTTAATCAGTGAAGGTAGTGAGTACAAACCAATTATGTCCTGTTTCCACTACATGGTACTGGCTCGAGTCGACTGGACTTGGCTTTTTTGCGTTTCCATTACGAAAAAAAAAAAAGACCTGGAATCTGGTACTACTTTTTTGGTACCACCTGCGCCATGGTTCCAAGCGATACTAAACCGTGACATATACCCACTGCAGACCACTGATTGGTTGGACAGTTTTCTCTGTGACCTCATGTTTTTCAAAAATCAGATGCAGAAGTTGACAGTAAATAGTGATACATGAATCCACATGATAGAACAAAACTACGCCATGGTTGGTTGAGGAAATTCAGTCTTTGGTGGCCAACGTAAAAATTCAGATCAGAAAACACGCAATGAGTGAGTTTTCAGCAGACGATATGGAAATAACACATCACATCAGGAGTAACAAGTCGAGCTGGTTCCACATAAGTGGAAACATGGCACAGGAATACCGAGTCGAGTCAAACCGAGCTGAGTCATGCCAGTACCACGTAGTGGAAACGAGGCATTAGAGGCAGAGTAGAGGGGTCATGGCATCACCATCCAAGGGGAAAAATGGAAAATTTGGCACAGACACTACTGAATATTGCACATCAAGAGGATTTTGAAGGTGTATACACCATAGTAAGGTTCTTTTGGCTTTTTCCCTTCATCGGTCGCCACAGTGATTCAGATTCGGCACTGGTTTTTAAGTTGGATGCCCTTCCTGACACAACCTTGTGTATTTATCCGGGCTTGGGACCGGCACAATGAGCACTGCCCCATTGTGGCTACAGGTATAGTTGTGTATAGCATAAAGGGTCTTACCCAAGGGCCCACCTGGGGATCGAACCGGCCATCTTCCGCAGTGGTGTAAACCACTAAGATACCCAGTCGCTACTGAAGGGGTATACACCATATACCCTGGACAACACCACTGGCAGAATCATGTTTGTTTTGTTGTGGTTCTGCAGGTAATAATAATTATAGGTAAGTGCCTCCTGCAACCCTACTTCAAATAATTCAAATGATCACTTTAAGTTTCTGTCTTTAGTTAGTGATAAAATACCACTTCCTTTATAAAGCTGTCTGTGGAGCTTTGTCTCAGCTATGAACAACAACAACAACAAAAAACACAATTCATTAAGTTTCTGTAAAACTTCAAAATGGCCAATAACTTAACTATTACATGACTTCTCTGGCTTGAGCAATGAAATCAATAGTGCTGCACTTTAGACCTTAAATCTGAGTGTTTTGTTTCACAAAACTTGAGCTGTGCTGCAGAAGTTATCCAAGAATTTTATGGTCTGTCACAGTTTTCAAGAAAGATTTTGCTCAAGGCTATAACAAGACTTGGTTTATCCCTGTTTGTAAGTATTGTTTGTCTTATTTTTGTTGTTATGACCCTGGTACCCAGTAATGCATTTGAAGGTTTTGCTGGCTTTTCCACAGGAGCGAGAATATCATTCAAATTGAAACAGTCACATTTAAATTCAATGAATTTTTGCAGAGAGTATCAGCAATCCAAGACAAAAACATTCCCTCAGAAACCCCTACAGTATAGTAAGAGGCATAGTAGAAAGAAAGGAAAAGGTAAAGGTTGAAATGAAGATGATATAAAGGGTGACTGTGGAAGAATTTAAAGGGGAATAAAAAGTATGTGGGTCAGGGTGAGCCTAAAATGAGAGTGGAGAAAAAGTGTGAGAGAACAGGATGAAAAGCTTTCAGAATGTGATTTTGCATAGAGAAAGGAATAGAAATAAAGACAGGATGCTGACTCAAGATGAAAGCATAGCCTTTTGGGAATGAAATAATGGTGACCAATGCATTACCTCTTGGCAGCAAAGACCAGTGTTAAGTACATCTCTCTCTCTCTGTGTGTGTGTGTGTGTGTGTGTTTCTATTGCCTATACACCTGTGTCTTTGAAGTGACACATTTTTAGAAGAATCATTGACTGTTGGCTGTAACTCCACTAAAATCATAGCATTGTGGAGTGAGGTTAAAGATGGCTTCAAAACTACTTTTTAGATCTAAAGCTGTTATTTATGTATATTTTTATCTTAACACAGGAAAAGGGACCCGATTAAAATATTAGATTTAAAATCCAGTATTTTATAAGTTACATTATGGTGCTCTTCATACGTCTAAAGATCAACATCAATTTCCATGTTCAAAGTCAAACACATATTCCATATTTCTGGTGCCCATTCATTTAATAGAGTAGCTACAAACTGTTTTTTAAAAAGAAAACTTGCTGACTGAAAGTACACCGAGTTCTCCAAGCATCCATGTTTCTGTGATTTTTCCCTCACAGCCAATAAACTCTCAGAACTTTACAAAGACACACACATATACTGATACTTTACTGAATTTTGCTTGTAATAAATTGGCAGGAAAGTGTACTCCAACTGTGGCCTCTATGGCAAAATCTGTGCTGTCTGTCACATAGCCTAGTGTGCAGTGAGCCTCCAAATTCAGTGGCCCATAATATATTCATTATCTAATTTGTTAATTCAGGATATTTCTACATCAAATTGATGACAAATCGTTGTTTAAAACTATTTAAAATTTGTCATACCATATCAGTACAAATACATAAATGAAAATGAATACAGCATCATATTATAATTGACTCATAAACCCCAGTGCTACTTTTGTGGCAGTTACAAAATACTTTTTTGCCTATATTGAACTTATCTTAAGTAATTTATCATCATTTATTATAATACTATCCTCTGTATTATTTTTCAATGTAAATCATGTATTTTCCTATATATCATGCAAATGTTCATAAAAGCTCAGAAACCTGAAGATAAAAGTGATGTTTTTCACATAAAAATATCATTAATTGAACATAAACCCAGTGTGTCCATCTACTGTCATTGATCCAACTGCATTGGATTTTACTGGTGAATCAATGTTGTAGAAGATGACCGTTTCCAAGTTCCCCATGGAGCTTCTGAATGTCCAAATGGGTCATATCTGATGACCATGAAAAGATGAAGAACTGTATTCGACACCAATTATTTACATGGATTGATAGCTTTAGTGGATCAACGGGTATTAAACATTTTAGATGAGTGGTTTTTGTCACCACAGGCTGTGTTCTAAAGTTATTTATATTTTTATTATATTATTATTTATTTATATTTTTTTTATAAGTATTTTAATGTTTAAATGGACATGCTCTGCAGCTTCTTTGTAAATACGCCAAGAAAGTACAGTACTATTATCAGCTTCACGTTGCAACTGTAGGTCCATTACTATATGTACTTTAGTTTATTTCTGCTTAGACAGCTTATTTGTGAAGTGAAGCTCTAGAAATCGGTACCTGGCCACAGCAATCTACAGGACAAGTGTCAAATCTTGTTAATTTTGCAACAAACCAGTATCCATGTATAGTTTCTATATATAATATCAGTGTGACCATTAGGGTATCCTGTTGCACTCACTATAGCTTATTTATGACCATGGTCCCCCCCCCCCCCAAAAAAAAAAAAAAAAAAAAAATTAGCACATACAATTTTTGACAGCACCACCTTTGGTTTTGGAGATGTCGACCATCACATATTTTTGCCACCTAGTATTCATGTCATGACACAATAAGGTTCATAATAATTTTTCCATCCATAGTTGCATTCATTTTTGATTGATAATGGAGATTCGGACCACCGCATCAAGTCTTCATCACCTCCCACATGGAAGACCCTGGTGCTAAAAGCACTTAAGTCGCAGGCTGGATTTGGCCCCTGGACGCATGTTTGACACCCCTGTTTTAGACATTAAAGACATGAGAGGACACTTACTGCAGTTCGACTGAAATAACGTGTTCCAGCTCAAACTTTATGAACCACTGCAGTACTGACCCATGGAAAGATCTGAACCCTTACTTAAATCCAGGCTAGCAGTGTAACAGTCCATCTAATTTGTACTGAACTGGTTTGGTTCAGGGCCTTTGATGCAATACGAAGCTGTACCAAATGAATACATGTAACGTATACAAAGAACACAAACACTTGGGAAGCAGAGTAGCCGCAAGCAGAATCTATTGCTCTTCATTGCTCTTCCTCACTGTACCAGAAACTTATCAAAAATGTATCAAACCAAAATGTACAGAACCAAAATTCTTCTGTATCGTTACACCCCTAATCCAGGCAGTTACTTTTTTTTTTGCCCAGGCTGTTTATTTAACTCTAACCATTAGGTCCAGACCCTATTTTTTTCTTATTTTTCAAAATAAATGACAGTGACAAAAGAACAGCTGACTGCTAGCAACATTAAACACACAGATGTAAACGGACGGAGCACTCTGTTCATCCTTTTTTCGGGTGCTGGCAGATGCGTATCCAGACAGATAATACCAGCAGGAACCATGGAGTTGGAGGATCTGTTCAGAGAGCAACTGTGTGAGTGACAAACTACCGACATATTTATGACAACTACCCAGGGCTAGGCTGGTTTATGTCCTACTTCTAATACTATGGGGATAAGGAGTGGTGTGGAGCACCGCCCACAGAAGTGAAAATGATACTTGTTTCTCTTTTCTCTACCTCTTGAAACCCTTTTAAACCTTACCAAACGAAAAACTGCAACATTAGTGTTACCTCTGTCATCTACATGTTTGGTATTACTGACTTTCTTCTTCATCTCAAAAAACATTACTCTTCTTTGTGGTATTCGTCCAGTATAGTTAATTAAGAGTAGTGCCCCCTTGTGGACTGATTGAGAAATGGTCATTCCAACACATTAAATGTCAGTAGCAGAACTTTGTTGATAACCACAATAAAGCACACTCTCAAAAGGAAGTAAGAACTGTTGTGGGATTATTAAGTTCTCATATCGCTACTCAGTATCAGCAAGTACTCAAATAGAAGTACTTTTACTTGGTCTGGGAAAAAAAGTGGTATTAGTGCATCAATAGTACCTACTATATGTACATTAATAAATACCAAAAATACATAAATAAATACATAATGTTGAGTTATCAGGATTTAAGGTACAGTACAAGTTAACAATATTTCTATATGTATTTACTCTTTTTGACACTAAAAAAACTTTATTTCCATTTACTCACATAATCAAGAACTATGATTTGGGTTTTGGATGATCTATATTTTCATCTAACTTTGTTATTTAATCATTTACACCAAGATTCGAGTGCAGCTTTAACAGTTCTCTGAAGTCCTGTGAAGAATATTCATACAAGCCTGCTTGTTTACGTTTGAGTCCCTTTAGGGGAGTTGCACATACACTTGTGTGTTTTTCTGTGTGGCTGTCAATGATAATATATGCATAAAATAAATATGTAGTAACATCTGTGAGAATGCTGCAGCACTTGGGTAAATGTAGCACAGTTCACACGGCTAATAACCTCCTTATTTACCCACTACGGATCCAGTGGAGTTGTTCTAAGAGTGTCACAACAGCTAAAAGTACACTTTTTTTTGCAGAATACTAGTATCTTATTCTCAGCTATGTGTATTTACTCTGAAAGTTTCAGTCTTTTGGATGAAAACCTAGATGGAAATAATTTACTGAAACTATTAAGATTTAAACTGATGCACAATGTTATACAATAAAAACAACACGGAAAATGTTTTTGTTTTTTTTAAAAATTTTTTTAAATCTCTTGGTCTGCTAAAACGTGTACAAGGAAGAGGTGACAGTTGCCAGCTAAGAACAGCAGAAGACAACGATATAGCTGCTCACTGATGTTATTTCAGTTGGTTAAAAAACAACAAAAAAACCCACTTTTGTCAAATATTTACTGAAGCAACTGAAATGTTTGTTAAACCTCAGAACACAGTGCATTTCAGCAAGTGGAATGAGTTTATTTTGCTTCTAATACTAATTCACCTTCACTTTGTGCTGGAATGCAGAACATCAAGTTGTTTGTAATATTTTCTTTTCCTAGTGCCTTTGTGTGAGTTATGTGTCTGTTGTGTGAGTATAAGATCTAAAAACTTTATCCAACACTTGCACCACAACCAAACCCCAGTGCCTGCAGTCTAAGGCCTTGCCTTTATACAAACCCCTACATAAGCTGGAGTGTCTGCATCAACTCTAGATAAGCAAAGTGAAAACACTGAATGCTGCGCGGCACGAGCACAGGGGCTTAAGACCCCCAGCTAATTTTCTATTTCAATCACAGGATGACTGAATCCTTTCCAAAGTGTTGCACAAACCAAAAGAATCCAATACAAACAGAAAGCCAAATTATCTTGCCACTTAACCCACCCAAAGGACTGCAAAAGTTATTTTCCTTATCGTTTTAACACCAACAAACCCTACACGGTAATCATTCTTCCGTGCATTTCCCCCCCATAATTACTGGTATGTTACTAGGCCAAAGAGGAACAGTGTATTGTCTGGAAACTACCATTATACAGGACATGATTCTATATGCAAGTCCAAATTCTTGCCTACAAGGGTTGCTATGACAACCCGGATGATGCTGGTGGTGTGTTTTGTTGATGGCAGGGGGTATATGGGGTTATGGTTCCCTCCCAAACCTGGGGTACTCAGGATAAACGCAGCCAATCAAAGGGGGATGTGAAGGTAATGAAGACTAAGACACTGAGAGGCAGGGAGCTTTTAGAAGCCGCCGTAATGCTGAGCACTTCAGAGCTGCTCTCTCCGTCTTCCACAGCTCGTCGGATTAGATGGCCTAGTCTCTATGGAAACCTTGCCCCACATAAAAACAAGGAAGGCGCACACATTGTGAAGATTTTTTATTTCCCCTCAGTTCAAAAATGAAACAGGATAATTTAAGTGCTACTTGTGATTTCCTGGTTTTTTGACATCGCTTTGCCTCGTGGATGTGGTTATGGAGTCATCAGCTTGACTGAGAAAAAACAGTCCTGACTGCAGCAGATAGGCACATATATAAAGTTTGACTTCTCAAACCTAATGCCTCTCTATTCTGGGTGTTCCACAAACTACTGCTAAAATGTTCTTAGGGTATTTGAGAAACTAGATACACAGTCGGAGTGTGAATACAGCCTATCAGCTAAGGTATCGCGCTGCAACCAAAATCTACAGGCTCAATTAATTTCTCACCTGAAGGTATACTCTCTCTCTCTCTCTCTCCGGGTTGATCCCAGCTCATCCAAGGAACAGTGTAGCCAATAACCTCCACTTTCCCAGTATAAGCTCTTGCTGAAGGCTGTGGTATTGTTGGAGACGAAGTGCTGCTATTTGGAGCTGAGCCAGAAGAGAAGAAACCACCCACAAGTTCTGCACCAAAAAACAAATGTTATGCATGGAAATTAGCAAATACTTGTACTGAAATAAAAACAAGTACATGTTTTCTACTTAGGTTAACACTTAAACAAGACACTACATGCGTTAAACATCCCAAAACTGGCATAGGATGCACATATAGTCTGATTTGACAGCTGAGGGACATGTCCAAAGTCCAGCTTTTGAACCTACATTATGTAAAAGCTAAAACAACATGTCAGTTATGTCCATTATGTAAATATGTTGGGTTGTATGGAATGTGCTCATATATAACACTGTTCACATTCATGGCTCCTGCTTCTGATCCTTGTAATCCAAAAAAGCCCAAACCCAATCATCAAAGGGTGTGAAATTTTCATTACATCCTTTTTATGTATTATCACAACATTGCAATTACATGACACTACAGAGGTCTTTTAACTTGAAACAACAGATGCAAGAAGTGGAGACATGTGGTGACATCTGGTTGAACAGAAAGGGGAGAAAAAGGACAGAGAAAAATAGATGAGAGAAAGGCATATGTGACCAACACCAAGGCGTCCTGAGCCTCACACTGTCTTCTGTTAAATGTTTACTTTAACCCTTTATAGGGCACTCGTCAAAATACTCAAAATTTGTTATTGTAATGTAAGTTGGTTCCTTACCCGTAAGAGGTAAGTAAATATAAAAAATACATTAGAAACACATGTAAGGTGAGGAACACGTATTTTAGAACATCACTTTTAGAACATTAGACCAACATAAGTGCTGATCCAGACATCTGTAAACATCCACATGATCCCTTTAAACATTCCTTACATTAGTACCATTACTTCATCATTCCTTACATTAGTACCATTACTTCATGGTACCTAACACAGCAGGTCCACTCACTGTTCATACACAGGTGGACCTGACAGACCCTGTAGACCACATTGGACCTGAGGTTGTTGCCTCGCTGTCCTGACTGAAACCGTTGCTGTCACTGACTTGTAATATGTGAAATTACAAAATTATAATAGTCACTTGCCTGATAAATGGTTAACTACCTATATGGATAATTGTAGAATGACTCCAGTTGATTAGGATACAAGTAAAGTGTGGACCAACATGTTTCTAGCTTCACTGCATCTTGAAATTAATTCATCTGGTCTGCTTCATTTTGCTTTCACACTGCAGTTTTAGCAATGGATCCATGAGACCTACCATCATCATCTTCATCTTTACAGACAGGACTATCGGACATTATCATTTTTGGAAATACACCTAGCTCTAACTTCCTCTGTCTTCTTAGTTTTTTTCACCTTTTGTTTTTCACAACAACCTTATGTAAGTTCCTACCATTGGTCCAAAAGTAAGTGTTTTCATAATGTGCAAGAACTGATGCATGGTTCCATTTGATACAGACCAAGACCACTTGACCTGAAGACTACTTATTTCAAGGTAAACCTGCAAATCCATTTGCATAGTCCAAAAGTCTGGAACAATCACAGTAGATGTAAAAATGGAATTAGAACATTTGCCTTGAAATTTGTCCTGAGGACAGGAAAGTAATAAAGGAAGTACAATAACTGAGTAGAATATCTCCTTGTCCTCGTTTAAAAAAAAAAAAAAAAAAAGACAGAGCTGTTGAACTGAATGATGGAATGCATAGTTTTTCTGAGTTGGCTAATTTCACACATACATTCAACAGCATATGTCTGTTCTTCAGAAAAGGAATGCATGCTCCATAAATTAGAAATTATGCACTAAAAGCTTGTTAATTTCATCAAATATGCTCACTATTACATCTGCTCAATGATTTGTTAAATTCTCTTCTCATTTCACTCATTTGTTAAGTAACAGCTAAGCTGAATTTAGCAATTACATGAATCAACATAAAAGAGAGGGAGATTAAGAGTAAAGAGGAGCAGTGTTAGCTGTATGCCAGTAAACACACAAACACAGTTAATATTAGGAAATATTTTTAAAATCTAAGACAGCTGAAGAGCAAGTAATAATAAAAAAAATCTTTTTAAATTTAGAAACGATGTGATTTAATTCAACAAAACTATTAATATGAAGGTTGGATAATGAATGGTAGAGCTTACAGTCATTCTTAACCTTATGAGACCCAGGAAAGTACAAGTTTGGGCTTTTTAAAATTAAATAATTGCCTATAAACATCATGATGCAACCGTGTTTGTTTGTTTTTTTCCAGATACATTTTAAAAATCATGGAATATCTTTTACAGTGGACAGTAGTTTTTTGTATAAAGCTGTGAAACTGTTTTTAGCTATAGCTGGGTCTTAGGAGGTTAAGTTAAGGTAAGTTTAAAAATAAAGGTTAGACTCCAACAACAAAAAAAAAAGAAAATCAAATAAATTAGATTATTAATGAACCCAATAGAATATATATAAAGAAAAAAATTTCTTGCTGCAGCTATAGTTCTATGGCAGTATTGAGTTTCCTTCAATAAAGCATGAAGCATAACAGGCTTCACAACCAGAGGAGCAGTTTTTCTTTGAAAAACTCACTGTGAAAATAATCAAGATTTATTGATACATAACTGTTTTCCACTCCCAGCTCCTAAATTTCCCCAACTCAAGTTGTTTACACCCAACTCCTTACATCTTAACTATAAACCAGGTGCTTCATTACTTTCTCATGTGTAATAGATGCATACCTGTTCAACCACTGCAAGCATTACTACATAATGATGTGGCAAAGCACATCAGTCAGAAAACACAAGAGAAGGACGAGGAGAAAGTGGAGCTGCCATCTCTCAGGAAGCTTTTAATGTCCTCCAGCAGCTTTTCCAAGGTGCTGAATCGCCTAACATTCCTCCTGTCAGCATCTGATCTGATAAAAGTAAGGATACTGAGCAGCTCATCTGTGCAGCTCACCACAATAAGACTCAACTTCAAAACCTGGTGTGCCTTGATGGAGAAATGTTCTAAAAGGGCAAGTGACATTCCAGTGCTCTTTGTCTGTGGTCAGACTATAAGCTGCGTCTGCTGCGTGCTGTGTGGGCCTTTGAGGCTCGGACTTTGGCTATGACCTCGCAGCTATAAGCTTTAGCTATAAGCAGTCAGAGTGCAGACAGTGGATTGAAGGGGCAAGGTATGGGGCCGTATGGAGCAAAACACAAAGACAGGATCAAACTGTGTGACATATAGATTACTGTCAGTGGTTTATGCACCGTTTTCGCTGAGGCGCTTACATCTCGCTGGCTGATAATCACATCTGCTGCACAGCAAAACATGTCAGAGCTGATGCAGTTGTTCTAATTACCTGCATCCCACTATATATTCCATGTTTCAGTCCTAGCCACACTTTCTATTTCTCTACTGCACTGACCCCATCTCCCTTCAAGCATCATTTAAGTTTTATCTAAAATAATCAAATTTAATTAACACTTGAAGTAAAGTCACTTAGTGGCTTGTTAAATGCGTTAAATATAGTGGATCCTAAATTAGTGCCAATCCACTTCAGTTTTATCTACTGTAGCTGTCAGTGTCAAATATTTTAACTATCTGTTACGCTGTGAAAACTGTCACTAAAATTGCACTCAGTTCATTATATCATCTGTGTGAACTGGCTTTTGCTTAATTGTAACTAATTGTTTTGTCTTTCTGTTCTCTTTATTTTGTTTCAATGTGAAGTGTCTTTGAGTGTCAAAAAAGCGCTATATAAGTTCAATGTATTATTATTATTATCATATTATGTTCACCATGCAGATCCTAATAACAGGGTCTATTACCAAGTCAAAAAGCTGATTTTTTTTAGTTTTTGACTGATTAAGAAATGTCAACATTCTCCCTCAGATCAGCAGGTGACAGCATCAGTTTAAATAAGAAATAAAATAAGAAAATAAGAACTGCAAAGTAGTGAAGAGCGTAGAAGAACAAATGTTTCTAAAACTCTAAAAATACAAAATGTCTTTAGAATGTTAGAAATTTTGTCACGCCATGACTGATTTCTGTGAAAGCAAAACTTTTGCGAAGACTCGACCTTTTCAGCCTCTTTACTCTTTGCCATATGTTTTTCAGCTACTTTCTGATCTATCATTCAGACTTCCACAATGTACCTATCCAGTTCTTTGTGTCAACTGTGCCTGCTTATGCACACAGCAGGACTTTTTTTCTCCTTTGTATCAGTGTTGCAGGCCTCTCTCCGTTGCTGGTCCACAGGTTGATCAGTCCATTGGGAAAAGCTTCCTGCTGCTCCAGATGGCTTACCAGCCCCTGCTGCCAAAGTCTTCACACTACATAGTCATAGCCATCTGGTTTACTGGGTAATAGTAAGGTCAGGGTGCCCAAACGCAGACCTTGTTGTGGTCATGAAGTATGGAGGAACATTAGTGTTACTGTTGTGCACTGTCAGAGACATTAGTGCAGGTAACTCAGGTGAAAATATTATGAACGCAAACTCCTTACTTGTGACCAAGAAATATTTTTTGTTTAACATCATCACAATCAAACAAAATTGTATTTGTTTGACAGAAAACTCCGTGGTTTTACCCAATGCTAATATGAGTGTGTCAGGCCCTTCTGTACTCTCCATTTCCTTCAAAGATTAGTAATGCTAAGACAAATTACAGCTGGTCAACTGTCAAAGAAACTTTTGCAAAGTGATATCAAATTGAGGAGACCTGAACTTACCCGGAGCTATTAATGGCTTAGTATAACCTGAAGAATGAGACTGACATTTTTATTAGGGCTGGGAATATTAAATTAACGCGTTAATCGTGATTAGATTAATGTAAATTGTGATCGCGAATATTCTTTTTTTAATCGCGATCAGAGTTTGCCAGTATTTTCCGCACTTCTACCATCCACATGCAGCTCCTCTGGTTGTATTA
>JAPSES010000120.1:12755616-12770332 GCA_029822895.1 Maxillicosta whitleyi | reverse complement strand
GAAGCTTTCTTGTGTTCATTTATTTACAATTTCTCAAAGTAGCCAGTCATTCATTCTTAATACTTGTTTTCCTTTCTATACTCTCTTTTTGAAAATAAAAAAGCCCAAAAGGTAAATTCTGCCTTTGTGTCTGTCTTCATTTTATTCCGATTTAAGACACAAACTTTAGATTCAAACAGTCTTACTGCAAAATATCAATTTTACACATGCAAAAGTAAATCAAGATTAATCGCGATTAACTAAGAAATTTCTGAGATTAGTTGTGATCAAGAAAATTAATCTTTTGACAGCCCTAACTTTTATACAAACTTTTTCCAACACAATCATTCATGGTTGGCCATTTCAATATTTATACTGAAATGCCATGTGGTGAGTGGTAAAGTACAGTCAGCACAATCAACAGGTTCCAGCCGGCTACAAATGATCTTCTTTCAGTGTGAATGATGGTATATTCACATAATCATTATTCATTGCGTTTTGCAAAAGTAATCTGATTTTGTTGCAGTTAAACATAATTAGAAGATGGCAGTGATTTACAATGGCAAACAGCAAATTTGTGCTCGGGTGACTGGGTTGACATTTGGCTTTTTTTTTTTTTTTAATGCATGGTAATGTGATGTCAAGATACTAGAGAGACCAAAAGGACCAGAGTCAGAATCATGTTGCAATCAGAATTTGTATTTTAACTCATCTGCTATTAAGTTTTTTTCACAAAAGGATAAAGTGTGATTAACACTGGTGAGTGCTCAGTGGCAGGACCAAATCACAACAATCCCAGTATCAGTTTCACTGTGCAAACTTCTCTGCATGCCTGGACCATCATACAGATTTGTGTAGCACCAACACAGTTTAGTGTTAGTGTATTTTGACAACTAAAACAATATCTCAACTGCCTGCAAATAGATCATGTTCTTGCACAAATAGATTGTTACTGCTTTTGTCACAAAGAGACTAAAGATTGTGGGTAGTAAATTGCTCTGTGGTTGGTTACAAATAAATAACATTACCTTGCTGTACTATACCATCTTCTTCCACTTATCCGGGTTCAGGTCATGGGGGCAGCATCCTCAGTAAAGAAACCCAGACTGCCCTCTCCCCAGCAGCTTCCACCAGATCTTCTGGGGAAATCCTGAGGCGTTCCCAGGCTGAAACAGAACCCCTCCAGCTTCTCCTGGGCCAGCTCCGAGATCTCCTGGATGGACATGCCTGAACCACCTTCCCAAGGAGGTGTCCAGGAGGCATCTTCACTAGATGCCCAAACCACCTCAACTGGCTCGTTTTGACATGGAGCAGCAGCTCTACTCCAAGTCCCTTCTGGATGTCCGAGCTCCCGATCTCTAAGGCAGAACCCAGTGACCCTGCACAGAAAACTCATTTCAGCTGCTCGTACTTACTTGTACTCATAAGTTACACTGTGCAACTCTCTGTAGCATTCCTGGCAGCAAATGATGGTATATAATTTTCTGTTGATTGAAGACTGACAGCTATAGTTTCAGCTATGATGTCACAGTATATGAAAAATTTTCAGGTTGTTATTGCCACATTTATTGGTTCATGTGGCAGTACTTTATTGCACATTGAGACCTCCTCTAGTTCCTTATTCCTTAGTTATTTTATTTCAATGATTATATTTAAGATGAGGTTCAATTCTCAAGTCACAATTGTACAAAGAGCGAAAGAATAAGGATACTGTGATCACAGTCTGGTTATATTTTTGGCCTAAGAATGCAGAATTGAGACTATGATTATGGTGCACCACAGTAATCACTGTTGTAGAAGTGGTAGATGAAATGTTCAGCGGCATGGGGATAAGGTCAGAGTTTCAGTACCCTACAGCAGTCATGGTTGTAGGAGTCAAGTATGAAATATCCGACAGTGTTACGGTAGTGCTCCAGGCTTCGACAGAGGAGCTTGGTTCGCTCTGCTGGGGGATCAGGCTCAGCCAATCAGAACCATTCCACATCATTGGCCAGGGCCATCTCTTATCTAGCTGAAGTGGAGAGGCTTTCCCTACTAATGCCACCCAGCTTGCGAGATCCACCATCCTTTGCTTCACCACTCGCCATCACCCGTTCTCTCCCTCATTTTTTTTCTCTGCCTCTGCTTCTTCACTCTGTCACTTCAGGTTCTCTACATTTACTGAAAGTCACTCCTCCACTCCTCTTTTCTCTCATCTACTGCACTTCATCTGCTTTTATCTCCTTTCATTTTTTCAGTCATACATTTTTTCAGTTATTGGTTACGCATTGCTGAGGTGTGTGATGGGCCTCTATATAGTATGCTGGAGAAATAGGCCTGGTCACGCTATACATGTGTGCCGAATTCTAATGAATGTGTGTGCGGGCATATGTGTCATGTGATACAGAATGGGGGAAGAGTGACAGATGAAATTAGAATAGCTGGGACATTAAGTGCCTTCGACTGGCTTGATATTACGGACACAGACACAAAGAGGCAAATCATAGAACTGATGATATTTTTTCCTCACTTTTTCCTTAAAAAGGAAGGAAAAGGCAGCAGGCAGAAAAGAAAAGAGGAAGCAGGCAATCATGTTACTTCTAATCTGTTAATCTTTTGCTTGGAGAAGAAGGTGGGGGTGTTAAGTGGACAGGGAGGCTGCTGGAATGAAATATATTGCAAATGGGAAAAGACACCAACAAGAGATTGGTGCTCGCAGATGGAGACCCTGCTTAATCAAGACAAATTGCAGATGGGCTTGGATTTTTATTCTCACAGAAAATAGACTAAAGCTGCCATCCGCAACACTACTACAGCAGTCTAAATCAACAAGCACACATGGAAGAAGAAAATATAAACACTTCCAGGAAGCCAAAGATGATTGAACTCACATAAAGTACATGGCACACACACATAAACATTTCCATGCACGCATCTCAAAAGCTATTATTGCTTACATAGTTCTAATCTTCTTAAAGGTTAGGGGAGGACAAGTTGTGTTTTGAATGTTGAATATCAGTGTAATGTACTCGAGGTATCAAACAGCATATTAAAACAGTGTCCCTAGTCACTCAAAGCTTGCCTTAGGATGTGCATGACTCCTTGAGCTGCCACATCCCACATGTCACCTTCTCTGTTCCCATACACAAATCAACAACAAATTCCCATTTATTTATTCTTGCATCATCACTGAGGCAAATTGCTTTGTAAATGGCACAGTTCCCTCAGCCTCTTCTGTAAATACAAAGTCATTGGCGATGTTAATAATCCTTTTGTTTGCTTGACCAGGGGCTCTTGAACACTGCCCGTTTCCTTGATTCAATTACTGTGGTTTAGGGAGTGAGGAGAATGAAGGCTGGACCTTAAAGCTGCAAGTGTTAATGACATTCAAATTGATCACTGCCACATGTTGCTATGGTGTGGCCCATTTAAAAGCGAGGGTAATGAAAAGAGGGGCTCTCCATTACGGAGAGCATAACTAAACATGACACCTCCTTGCTGAAATTACAAGGCCCGCTTTCACTGTTGCATGCATGTAATTCAGCTCAGATGCTGGCAAGCAAGAGGCAGCTTGGAGATCAGGCAACTGCAGAAAACATGGAATGTATGGCTGTTTATACAAAGGAAGGGGAATGGAGGTACATGAGGCATAACTCTATCTTTTAATCCCAAAGTTTCATAACCTTCTTGTACAAGTTCCACAAATATTTTTGATTTATTACTCAAAGCTATTTTGATTCTAATGGCATAACAAACCCAGTAGCCCTAAATCCCACTGTGAGACATTAACTGTGTTCTCTGTCCAATTCTTGCTATTTGCACCAATGGTTACTGAACCATATATTGGATTCATCTGTTGTGTTTTTCTTACAGCATAATGAATACAAATTTTCACCATAGGATGGATTAAAGGCCTAAAATTGACATCGGGAATCCAGTCATTTTTACAGGAAACAAACCATACATACACTGTGTACAACAGAGCATCCTGCTGAGCGAAGATATGCTGCAATAACATGATCATAAAGCTACATCTTAAATGTAAGACCAAAAAAGCACAGTAGTACAAAATTTTATTAAATGATGTACACTGTAATTATTATAATCAAACTGCACTTTCACAATGCTTTCAACAAGAGGCTTGTTTTCAATAGTACTTCTAGTGAATAAAGAATAAAAAAGCATGTGTATGTTCCCTTTGACATACCAATGGATAAAAAAAAAAAAAAGAGCCTACTAATTTTGCCAAACTCCACCTATTTTGTTTAATTCATAAACTATTTATGATGTGTATGTTTTCAGTAAGACTTAGATAAAACAAAATTGGTATTTGACACATCTGTTAATCCTTAAAAACCTAAATAACAAAACAAAACTGGAGGCCTAAAGCATCTAAACTTTTGACCCACTAATCCTATAAATCCATGTAAGTAACTCAGATAAAATGCAGTTTGTCATCTTTTCATGTTCAATGGATATGACTCATTTGGATGTTCAAAGGATCTATAGTGAACAAGGAAACACTGTTAGATTTGTAACAGTGATTCATCAATAAAACCCATAGTTTCACAAATGACAGTGGTTATAGATGCTTCTCTTTATATTCAGTTGTTTGTTTGTTTACGTCTATATTATCATTGAATTGAATATACCTGATTTTCACTGAAAAATGTAAAGCACTGATGAATTACTGAGGAAAGGTTAAATGTAGAGTAAAGTTTATTTGGGAGTCGCCACAGGACGCCGTTTTCAGTCTTTAAGAGTCGACAGCATTTTACTGTTTCAATAAAACATGATAGGATGATTCTGACATGGCTGTAAAATAGTCAAAAAGTTCACCAACGCACCTCTTTCACAGGACTAGAGTTATTTACGTCATGATGATTTGTACCTTGAGTGTGTCAAACACTAGTATGTCTGACTAACATCACAGTTCACCTTTAGTACAATGTTTAGCACAGACTGACAAATTATAGAAAACTTAAAAGGATATCAGACCTAACTTAAAATCATTCCTGGAAAACAGGCATTTAGGGCTAGATGGGAGTTATTTCAAAAAGGTGCAAATGACTGTTTTTATCATTTGTCAGTGCTGAACAAAAGTTATGAATGTACAAATAGAAGGGTGTCTCTGAGAGACCTTCTAGGCTAGTCGCCAGAAGAATGATGCTGTCACACACAAGAACCCACAGGGGGAATGCCAAGCACTGAGCATAGAGCCAAAATGAATAAGGATGTGTTGTATGCATATGAATCATACCGAATATATGTATGAATGATAATGCATGACACCGAGTTGTTGGGCTGCTGAATAATAGGCTGTTAAACAGGAGGGATGAAGGAAGAAAATGTTCACAGTGAAGGACAGCAGAGCCTGCGTTCACACAGTGAACGGCCTCACACACTCTGTGAAATATATTCACTGAGGATTTCCTGTTCATGAGTGAATGATGTCCTACAACACATTTTTTTCCTTTTTTTAGAGCATATTTTCCACTTCTCTTTAATATTTACATTTCACAAAAGAAATACAAAACTATGTTGTTTCCATTCATAGTATGAGTGCATTTACATCCAGGTCCAAACATTTCTAATTCAAGAGTATAAAATTCTGAGACAAAAATCAGAGTGAAAAAACAGAGCTCAAAACTCACATTTCAGATCATGGTTTACTTGTTTTTTTAATCACCTGAACTATGGAGAGCAATCGGAATGGATCAACTAAAGTCCATCATAAAACTAGTGGAAACGCTGAAAATGTAGAGGTGACAAGTGGTGCGATGTAGGGATGTCATAATACCAAAAATTCACAAATTGACACTGATACCACTAAAATTATGTGATTCTTGATGCCACAGTTGATACCACAGTAAAATTTTAAAACATTAAAAAGAATCATAAGAATCCATGAACTTAAACAAGAACCACTTTAGGTATTTGTATGAATGAATATTGTTATAGTGTCTACCTCTCTCATCTGTCTGCACTGTCAGTCACAGTTTACTGCTTTGAATGCACAGACATGATTGGCTGAGTGAAATCACATGGATGGTTTACAAGCGTACAACTGGTCTACCATAAGCTGCGCTGGTTGAAACAGAAGCGTTCCACCACCAGCTGTAGATCTGGACCTGGACCACAGTTCACCTGTTAATGACCGCTGGTACAGTTACTTGTTGTCAACATTTCGTATCTGCAGTGGTCCAAACAGGCCAGGATGTAAAAGCTGCGGCGGGCCATCGGATCAGAGCCAGTGTTGAGCCATGATCATGTCACATGTCAAATGTTTAATGTTGAATAACCAACCTCACCTTGGATTCTTTAAACAGATCTTGGTGTCTGTCTCAAACGGTGCTTTGTTAAGTCCCCCCCCCCCATTCATTTGAATTTCACAGTGGTGACATTTACACAGTGGCTTAGGTGTGGTCGTCTACCTGAAATACTTCCACATACAACTTGCGGTTCTTTTTTGTCAATTAGATGAGGCGGAGCATTTGCTGTACCTATTGCGCGTGTACTGTTAGTGCATATCACCCCCATCATTTCCAGAATAGTAGCAGCCTACCAATGGCACCAGTTCTTACAACCACTGTTTTTTCCCCTTTCTTAAAAAAAAATAAAAATTACTATTAACATTTTGTTTTTCATCATAGTATTGAATGGTATCAGGAGTATCGGTTCTCATGACATCATTATCGTGAAATGAAATATCGCAATATATTCCAGAACTGATATTTTCTTACACCCCTACTTGTGATATTACATTTATTTACTTTATATGCTATTAAGGTAATAATAAATTACAAGACAGGAGGTTGATAACAATTAGTCATTGTTTCAGTCTTGACAGGTCTGACCTTTTTGAATTCATGGGCTGTTAAATGTGTAACAACTGCACATCTAAATAAACCAACTCTCATAGTAATAGATAAAAATGGGAATAAAAAAAAATCTGATTTCACACATCAATGAACGTATACACCCATAATCCTCCCTGTGAATAAGCCACATCATTTAATGAAGCAGTTTTAAGAGGCTTGGCACAGACACAGAACAGTCCCTGGGGATCTGAACCCTCAACTTCAAGCCTATAGAGCAGTCCATCTTCCTCAGACAGTCCTGTCTCTAAATGCTGTGTAAATCTCAGCTAAATGCTGTAATCACTCCAGTTGAACAAAACCTCCTAGTAATGCATTGGTCAATACCGGCCTCAAGGCTAAAGGGTACACACTGGCATCAATGCATCTCTGTTTACTAGACAGCCAGTCAAGGAGACAGACGATCTTTATGAAGTCACCATGTCCCTTGTAGGGTGAAAAGAAAAGTGAAAAGATGGCATCAGGTCACTCTACATCTTTAACTCTCCCTTGGCACAAAGATGAATGAGGAGAATTCTCTGTTCCCTGATGGAAAACGTCCATATGTTTCTATTTAATGAAATGGCATTACTGCCAACATGGCCTAGCCAATCAGAACACGACATAACTGTCATGTGACTTGCGGGATAGATAGCCCATCTCATAAAGTGCTTTTACATCACACCCTGCCCGATGAGAGCAATATCATCACATTTATGAGAAAATAATGATTTCTTCTCTGAATTTATGAGCATCTTGGAGAAAAAGGGGTTTATGTGAATTATATCAGAATAAAAAAGAAGGGGGAGATGAGGAGAGAAAAACATTCGCTTTAATTTGTTTTTCCCCTCAAGGGAATAAATACAGCTTGGTAATATCAGGCATAAAAGTCAATCTTGTCGACAAAGAATAGCCCAATTAGTTGAGCTAGCAGGAGATGAAACAAAGGAATCAAAGTAGATCAATAAAGTAGATTCACTCCTTCACTCTGACCACCGATCAATAGGAGCTGTTCTGAGAGCTGGACGTGATTAGAGATCACAGAGTTACAGCTAACCTGTCTGTAAATTTTTATAAAAGGAGCACTTACTGAGAGCTCTGCACATGACTACAATCATCTGTAGGGATTAATGAAAGAACATTTAACTACCTATCAAAGGTAATACATATAGGAGATAGAAGGTGATCTATATGTAAAATGTCAGCAAGGAAGATCAAGAGGCTAAAGGAGATGATGAGACTTAACTGGGGGCATTCTGTTCAAATGTTTCCAGAAGAATTAATTAAAAATGTGTGTGGCCTTTTAAAACCAAGCCCAATAATCCACCAGATGCAGTAAAGTTGCACACCTCTCAGTCAAAGTCAAATGAAGCTCTTATGTTCTTGGATCGTTTGCCCTCAAATGATGCATGATAGAAAACTTTAGGCTCACAATTCACGAGCAGTAAAACATTGTGTGTCAGCTGAGCCATTGCTTTTCAATTGAGTGTGATGCTTCCCAACCAAGCGCTAAGCAGAGCTCCCACCACTCCATTAGGACATTCTGATTTAAATGTGTGTAACTACCAGACTAGACCAGTCTTCGTTTACAAAAGGCAGAGTATGCTTCCCATTAGTCTTATATGTAGTATGATTTTTTTTCAGCAGTTTCTCCTGACAATGGCCACAATATCACAGACTTTTGTCAATTTTACTCATTTATTTTCACAACAATGCTGCAAACATTTAAGGCAGTCTTGAAATCATTTTATAGGAAATATATAAAATTAGCACTAATCACTAAAAATGTTACATGTGACACAAAACTTTTAAAGCTTAAATTGATGAAGCTTTTCTACACCAATCAGCCATAACGTTGTGATCACTGACATGAGAAGTGGTAATAATATTGATAATGTCATTACAATGGTACTTTGACTGGCTTGTATGTATTAGGCATAAAGTAAAGTTCAGGACCCATCCCACTTCACCCCTTACCCCGCCCCTTTGGAGCTACCATTGCAAAGGGTTGAAACATTCCCTATGAAATGAAACTACCCATTGAGACCCGTTAGATTATCAGCAGTCATCATCGCTATAAACACATGCAAGAACTTTGTTTCTGAAAGTATTCCCTGTGCTTTCAGCAGCTGTAACCATCTCTGTTGCATGGGTTCATGCATTTTTCTGTGGCTATCCAGTACAAACCACAGAAATATGGTCTGTAACACAGAGAAACGTCATTAAACAGTGACCATTTTACAGAAAAAATGCATACATTTGTGTGTTTTTGTCACATTGCTACATTTTTTTGTGTTTACCTCCATCTTCCTGATGATTTCAACGCAATTAAGGGAAATTTCTCATACCTGTCCACTTGTCTGTTTGTAGTGTGGTCCTGAAACATCTCAGTTTCAAGGGGCAAACAGCCCTTCCCCTCCAACTTATCGAAAATTTAGAAACCCCTACCCCTTCATGTGACCATGTAAAATGGAAGGGTGGCAGATACGGCCAATGTGTGAATTGAGATTAAGCCTTAGTTGAATGTGATGGGATGGAAGCAGCAAAATAATCAACTTAAGGAACTGAGTGACTTTGACCAGGTCCATATTATAAAAGGTGATGACTGGGTCAGATCCTGTGCACAATTGCAGGACTTGTTGTAGTGATGTGTCGCTCTGAGCCAGCTCTTTGAAGTGAACGACGTTAGCCGGCTCCTGATTGGAGGAACTACTTTTTTTTCTCTTTTTTTCTCTTGAAGCTGCACGTCATTGGTCAATATGTGTGGCGTTGTTGCTCCTGTGTCTGCTCCTTAGTGCGCTCACTGTATTGAAACTTTTAGTTTATTTATTGTAGACCTGAAGAGTAATTTTTTAATATATTTAAGTACATTTAATTTATATTTTGTTGTGTTGCATGTTTTAAGGGATTCTGTGTTGCTTGACTTAAAATTAGTTTTGTATAAAAAAGTTAAAAGTTTAAATGTATTAAAAGTGCACAGTAGAGTGAAAATAATAAAGGCATATTTATATAAGTATAATGCAGTTTACATTAATTCACTTTGTGCATAATTTTACATTATAATTTTATATTATTGGTAATATATTGATTAAAGCAACAAAAACAAAAACAAAAAATCTGAAGAGCTGTTTGGGAGCCAAAAGAACAGTCTGTTCTTAGTGAGCCGAGCCAAAAAAGCTGGTTCTCAAAAAAGAGCCAGAATTCCCATCACTAACTTGTTGGCTGTTCCTGGTCTGCAGTGGTTAGTACTGACCAAAAATGGATAAAGAAAGATATCCTAATCTTAGGACAATGATGTGGTGGTGGTCTTGGACAAATAAATCTGATGGAGGTCCACTGCTCTACTTCAGGGAACTGCTGCTACTGTCTCGGTCTAGATACCACACATGCCTTCAGAAGTCTGGTGGAGTCTAGGCCTCAGGTCAGAGCTGGTTTTTGTGGGATGGGGGAACCTACACAATATTACACAGGCGGTAATATTATGATCCCATTGATGTTTAATTGGTTGAAATTCAGTTGTTCCTTTAGATACTTTTGGTAGGTATGACAAGGAGGAACAACAAGATCTGGAGATCCTTTGACCCAGTGATTTGACCACCACAATTTCTCCTTTTTCAAAGTTGCTCAGATTCTTACCCTTATCCATTTTACTGTTTCTAAGACATTAGCTTGGAGGACCAAGCGTTCACTTGCTGCCTATTATATTCCACCCACTGACAGGTCCCATTGTAATGAGAAAATCAACATTAGTATTACTTTGTCAGTGGTCAAAATGTTATGGCTGATCAGTGTATTACGGTTCTTCTTATAATATATATATATATATATATATATAATTATTTACAAAATAGCCTTTAATACACATATCACTGAAAACCCTTGTGTAAGCACTTCTAAGTACTTATACATACTGTTTGGTAATTGTCAAAACAATATTTTAACATTAATAGATACTTTTATCCATTCATGAACAGCTAACTGTCCACACATTTTATGTATTTTACAGCTTTCAAATTATGATGCTATTAAGCAGTCTTATAGGTTAATGAAGAGACACTCAAATAAGATGAGCATTAGACTTCATCACAGCACAGAACGATGTGTTATTATGAAACAATTCACACACACACAAAAAAAAAAAATCAGCAGGAATGTAAAATTCAGATTCAAAACTGGGGGGAAAAAAAAAAAAAATCAGGTTGAAACGCAAAGTTAAGATATACCTGTACAGAGTGTATAATGTTCGCAGTGATTTGGTTATCATAATTTTAGTCTTAGAGTGAAAAAGCTCATTAACATCATGTATGGTGTATAATATGACACTTAAACTCCATAATAAGAAAAAATATTCAAGCATACTTGTATAGAATCCAATCAAAATGTCTCATTAGAATGATTTGAGTTTAATGGCTTCCCATAGAAATTGATCAATTAAAAACTGTCATCAAACAAACTGCGTCACATCCATCATGCCAGCCGATATCCAATTTTGAATAAGCAGTGACCTGACACATTAGCAAACCAATTAATCAGTGTAAACCACTGAGGTGACATTCACTTGCCATCGTAGAGCTAACCCCACTCCACCCATTGGGTTGTTCACAGCCAAATGAAGAGGTGAGACGAAAACAATTATAATTAGCAAAAAATAATTTTATTGCAAAGAAAGAATACCTGTACAAGTTTTGAAGGGCCAGCAGGTAGAGGTAGCAGCGGTAACAGCTAACCACCTCCATTTGTCATTAGCTGATCCACACCTGTCCGATACTGGTGTTGTGTGCCTCTAAACACTGAACTGCCTTTACCTGTCCTGCCCGTCCCACAGGTCCAGACTCTCATCCAATCACACACAGCATAAATCCATAACTTTGGCTCTCCCCTTGGCCCCCAGGAAAACACAATAAACTGTGCTCATCTTTTATGCATGATTTTCTCTGTGTCTCTCTAGCTAGCTTTGCTCTTGGTGCGTATCAATCATCACGGGGACGCTGCAGGGCAGGGAAACAGAGACACAGAGAAAGAATGATGGTGGGTAGGAAATATACATGGTTGCACAACAAGGCAAAATGAAGAGTCCGTTTTCTTTATCCACTGACTTGGATTTCTATTTCAATTTCACCTGCCCCTTCTCCCTCTTCCCTACCTCCCCCCACTCTGCCTTTTCCTCCACCTCCTCCAGGCTGCTTTCACAGGGCAGGGGAAAAAAAACAACACGTTAGCGATATGAAACTGACCTGCTCACCTTTTGCTGTGCATCTATAGCTGTGAGTTAAGAGTTTCATGTTGGTGTTTTTAAGAGACACCTTTTCCCTGGAGCTCAGGGGAATGGGGTTGAGGGCACAGTTTTCCCCACCCACACAGTACATATACACTGGACAGCTTTAGTCAAATGTGTACAGCAGATCTACACAGGCTCATTGGCATGCTAACATATTCACCAACGGCAACGGCACAGCTGTCTCCATGTGAGAGAGGCCAGTGGTTGTGCTTCACATGAAAGTGGACAGCAGGAATAATACCCCTAATAGTTATGAAGCATTATGTGTTAGGTTGATTTCATTAATATTAATTCAGTTTTATGGCCTGGTAATGCATTTGCAACGTAAAACAGCAGCATGAGTTAAAGTGACAGCTATCGCAAGAGTATCAGTACATTTACAGCTTTCATATAAGACAGAGTCTCCAAAAAAAAAACACAAGTAAAATTAAAATCTGTACACTGAATAGCACTTGGTCCAGGCTACTTGCCAGCGTAATTAAGGTGTCATCCCGCATATTTCAGACATCGGGTCATGTCAAGAATGACTAATAGGTGTTGAGTACAACAATCAATGTTTTATCGCTTGGAAGATTAGCATGTTATATATATTTTTTTGGCCTTGTATAGGATCAGCGAGTGCTCTGGGGGAAAATATATTGAATATACTCTAAGACTTTCTCTATGTAGGATGTATGAAATGACTACATCATGACTAATGAACACAAATTGTCACATAATTTCTTTAAATTGGCAGCATGAGACTCACTTTGGTGTTTAGCATCCCTTGCCTTCTCCCTCTCACAGACACACATGAATTTTAAAAGGGCCAATTACTGGTGTAAATATTACACAAAGAAAAAACTGCACATTTGGTTCGTTGTGTAATTTGTGTTCCTAAGCCAGTGAACGTACATGCAAACCATGTGTTGTGAGCTGTAGACAGAATTGTGAGGTCAAGGCCTAAGGTTAGCTTACTTCATTATCCCCATAGGGAAATAATACATGCACAGTACCTATCATTAGAATTAGCATTAGTACATACTAGGAGCTGCCATTGAAGGAGCTCAGGGACCAATTCCAGATCCTCATCAGCACAATGGTCAGGGGCACCAATAGAATAAATGTACTGTATGTGCACCTGTTTTTTTTTTTTTTTTTAATAGTAAGGGAAAACAGAGGACCTGGAGGAAACCTACACAGTGCAGAGAGAACAGATAACTCAACACCCATAATTCCTTTTTAATGACATGTATCAATGTGGATGTAAATGCACTTGAAAATGTATAAATATGTAAATATCTGCTTTCTGTTTGAGGGTCACATAATGCAACCATGGGAACCTGTGAGGGATCAGTTTTAGAGGTTTCATATGGTTTTTGTTTAAGAAAATGAACAAGGGAACAGCTGAAGGCGTCAATCCAAAATTCAGACTACTAACATGCTTCCCTGTGCAGCCCCCAAGCCACTCCCTCATGTGAGCAGTCGTCTCCTCAGCAAATCATTTCTACCCGTTTCTCGGTCTTCTACCACAATCGCCTGCTGTCAATCTTCAAGTTAAGCCTTTACATTTATACATGTCACTTCCCTCTCTCCCTTGTCCATTTAAGATGTGTCTTTGTATTGTTCTCTCTGGCATAATTTACCTGTTCCTGTTTTGTTTTAGCCTATGATGGTGCGAATCCTCTCCTCTCAGTTACCATGTTGGAAGATTTCAAATGAATAGTCATATACAGTAGACGCCCCCCCTTTATGGTGCCGCAGTGCACACCTCTGTGGGAGCCTTAGGTTTCACTTTTTGGTTGTTATAGAGCAAATAAAATTGTATTTATATAGTGCCAAATCATCAATCATAAAAAGTTATAAACTAAAGCACACATCCCCATACCCTCCCTTTCACTGGTCTCCTTCACTGTACCGAAAACGTATCGAACCGAAGACCCCGACACCGAAAATATACAGAACCAAAACGATTATGCATTATCAGACCCAATGGCAACTAGATAGTTTAGTGCTTTACCCCACTGCCTGTGGTGTGGTAGGTTGCTGGTTCAAATCCCAGGTAGGCCCATGGTGCCAAATCAATATATGAATCTCTTTTGCTGTGGTGACCCTTGAAGGGAAAAGCTGAAAGAGGAATGTTACACCCCTAAAATACATTGCAAAAATTTGTAATGTTTGTGACTCATTGATGTAATTTTGTTGCTTTGACAGAGTTAAAGGTCCTGTACAGAGAATTTGTTTGAAGTAGATTGCAGTTACACCTTTGGCCACAACTGGTGTTTTTAAAAAAGGGACAAAGACTGTTCCCCATGAGCACTAGCACCTACTGTCATAAGGGCATAACTCTGGACAAAGCCTACATTTGTTTTAAAGCTAATGACTAAAGACAGGATCCTCTTTGCAACTCTGCATTTATTTTTTCTGGACAGCAGCTTGCAGGGTGCAAAGTGACATTTGAAACGAGACAACAAGCAAACTTCATAAAGTCAGTTTGTAGCATAGTTTAGTAACTGGGGTGAAAACAAATGTCAGTTTTTCACCAGAGTGTTACCCACAGACTGGTGTTCTAACACATGTCCCAATAATATACATTTGCACTAGCTTTAACAAAGTATTCACTCATTTTCATAAATCAGTCGTT
>JAPSES010000120.1:12737343-12755516 GCA_029822895.1 Maxillicosta whitleyi | reverse complement strand
CCGTGATAATACCGTACACCGGGATAATTTTGGTCAAAATAACCGCCATGTTAAATTTTCATACCGTGACACCCCTATTCTCAACCAGAGGAACCAGAATGCTTGACCAATGCTTTCACCAGCAGACTCTGGAAATGCAGCGCACTGTCCCACAGATCTGTGGAGCCGTTTTCCTCCAGCTGTTGTTGTTGTTGCTAAAGTCGAGTCAAGTAGTATGGTATGTGGCAGACTCATTCTATAAATGCGCGGTCGCATACGTCATACATCTCTATGTGCATGTTCACGCAATGGAACTGTGTGCTTGTAGCTCCCTCCCAAGCATGATACACAGACGTAGGTTTTCTTTAACAGGTTTATTCAAGTGAAAACTAAAATGACACACAACACACAGTATAAAAGAATGTCAGCCAAAATGGAAACACAAATAGATTCACACAAATAAAATTAGAAACTAAAATAACAAATAATACCTCGTTGGCTGCGTGCAGAAATAGAGAGAAGCTTGTACCATGAAGTTCTTGGTTCCCACAGTCCCAAATCCGTGGCTTAACAAAAATATACAATTCATTGCATTAAAGTTCATTGCAGCGAAACTAACAAATGAAATGACAGACAAAAATGAATAAACCAAACAATAACAAAATATTACTTTGTAGGATCTTCAGTTCTTGTTTCTTATAGTCTTCTTATAGTAACAGAGCTTAATATCAGTGTCTGGATTCATTAGAGGCTAGAGTCCGTTAAAGTTTGCCGGCACCTAGCACCGTCATGCGCAGGCATACACACACACACACACACACACACACACACACACACACACACATAGGTCGTGTTTCAAAAAGCCCCAATGCTAAACCCAGGTAAGTGTACTAAACACCCAAAACAAAATCAGCAAAAACTCCGTTACAGTGCTGGCCAACCTCTTCCAACATGACCAGAGCCCTAATCATTCCCTGCTTTTTCCGGTCCATTTTTGCACTCAGACTAGGCATAAAGGCTGATATCTGAGACTAAGTGGGCCTGGATCTGGATCTAGGCCCAAGTATAGTGAGCCCTAAGAGTACAAGTAGACAGCACATGATCAAATTAGCCTATATGATAAACCTTTACTGAACTTTCACCGTTTATTAAATTCGTCCATTATCCAATTAGTACGACCTCCTTTTTAACTTCATTTTGCCATTTTTCATGCACATCTTAAAAGACAGTGTTACTTAGCTCACAGAACACAGTATTAGTCTAGGACGCCATCATCACCTAATGTAACAGACAAACATCAAATGTTGACTACAGTTTTCAACTAAATTTTATATTATTACTTAATTCAGTCAACACAACGTTACAATTTGACTAATTCAGTTGAGTTATCACATAATTTTGTCAAACAAAATTTAAGTCCAACCAGCTACATTATTAAGTACACGCTCAAAGATAACCAAACTTCAAATTCCATAAAAGGTGGGACATTAAAAAAAAACTAAAGTGTATTATTCATACATTTGCTTGAATTTTTCTGAAACTTGTAGTTGTTTGCGGCAAAGGGTACAGCTTAGTGTGTGCTCACTGCTTACAGTACCGAGGATTTCATTTCACCATAAATTCAGTTTCTAAGAAAAGTGAACAGTTCAAGTGGTTACGTTATTCAACCTTCGAGCAACAAAGAGAAAAAGCTGGAGAGACTGCACGTGAGAATGTTCTTTTTTTTTTTTTTCATTTGACATATTAGGTGGAGTAGATTTTCAAACTACAGTAAAGAGTATTGGTTCATAAAAATATAACCTTAATTTGGCTACTTTTTACCCAAAGCTGCTACAGCTATCTCCTGTGGTGTGGTCTGGTGGGACAGCAGCATTTCTAATACACACAGTTTTGTCTTGGATGTTGGTTTGTGGGAGATGGGAGGATGATCGCCCACCGATCCTCCCTGCTGAACATCTCTCAACCCATGCATATTCTGAGGTCACTGGGACACTCCTTAAGTGACAGACTGCTTCACCCCATATGTGTGACTGCAGGTCTTTCCTTCCTGCAGCTGTCAGACTTTATACCCAGTACAGCATCTGCTAGACCTCACACATCCACGTCTATCATCATACCCATAATAATACTGGCTTTTCTTTGTTCAATCTTTTCTTAGAATGCTACTGTATATTATTATAATGTATTACTTTCAGTAAGGTGCAAAACTTGTTGAAATTATACCTTGCCCTTTATTTTCAGTACTTATTATTACTGTATCAACTGACTGATATTTTATGTTGTGTTTATTTTTTATACTTTTGTCTTACTTTAAAGTGACACATAGGGTAGTAAATTCAAAATGAAACCTGTCTCAGTAAAGTGCTTATAAACCACAGCTGCGGGGCTCTATTTTCCACCTAGAGTTCGTCACTAATGGTTACATATTGCCCTTTGCCCTCCAACCCCTCAAAATTCCAATGTTTACATTTCCGACGGACCACTTTTTTCCACTTGAGCACTTGCTATAACTGTGTGACAGCACATCAGGAAAGAGAAAAGGATCAGCTAATTTACTGACAGTGTTTTTCAAAACCTAAACTAACAAACCACATAAGATTAACAGCAGAATTTGTAATTTGCGTAAACAATTTTGAAAAGGTTAATCTAATGTGTTACATTTCTCACAAACACACACAAAAAACATAAGAGGTAGAGGCAGAGGTCGCAAATTAGGCAAGCAACAACACAAACTTGTACAAAAACCATGAAAAGGGGTCAAACATGTCCCTTTTAAGAGTTCTAAAATCAGACTGAAAATACAATTTACAATCACCCACTGAGTCTATGACAGTGACAAGGGAAAATAAAAAGAAAGAGTTTAAACAGTGTTTAAAGTAGCAGTCATTCAGTGTTCATGATGGGGGTGGGGAAACTTGAAGTGGGCGGGACAATCTTCTACTGAAGACTTCAACGGACCAATTACACCCAGCCATGATGACAATTACACCCAGGCTACATTGTTGCTGAAATCCCTGAAGAAAGACTTGTTCTAAAGAGTTGTTTCTATATTTTATAACATAAAACCCAAACCTCTCCAGTTTGAGTTTGAGTTAGAGGATTTCAGCCAATCAGCTGTCAGTATTCTGTTACTCATGTGTATGTGGTTTGGTGTTCAAAAACCATGTGAGTGATCATTACCACAATCTTTGGGACTTGGGATTTGTCATATTATGGAATCATTTTGTGATCGAATGTGTGGGAATGGTAGCCATTTGAAAATGGTCCAATTTATTAAACTTCGCCAGTTTTTCCACAACTTTAACAGAACCCATGCATAGGAATGTTAATTTGAGTACTAGCACATCTTTCGAGATAGAGTTGAAATTTTTTGCAATAATATGTTGGGGTCTATTTCCAAAGCAGTGGGCTACTTTTTTTTCAGTTTTGTGATAATAATGTCAGAATAATAGTATAAATACAATGAACAGCATTGCCGTGTGCTTTGCATTGCACACAGTAATGATGTGGTGCTCTGTAACATTTGACATTCACCTCTCACACTGCTGTGACCTGACAGGTAAAGCAATTGCAATAGGAGGGTGTTACATATGACAGAGATGACCATTTGTGATTGGATCACTCATTAATATCAAGTCTGAACTGAGCTTTATATGTCATTATAGACTGAATCGGTTGCATTAGTGTAAGTGCAATAAATGTGTTTCAAGAAGACTGCAATCCAGCATGTGGAAATATTATTTCAAACACAGCTAATCCGTGACAAGTGTTTGGGGCAAAAGATATTTTGTAAGAGCAGTAGTTCTTTGAATAAAGACCCTGGGTATGAAGGTGTTCATTATTCTGATCCATATCCCCACAGGCCAACCCATAACCACCAATCAGTCAATCAAATGCTCCGTTTGTGATGCTTTTAACTGAACCATTTGTCACCCTTCACCCACAGTTTCACAGTGCTGTGCGCAGCAGGAATGCAAGAACAAAACAAAACGTTTTGCAGTTCTAATGGAATAGCGTAAGGATAAGGTGTTTAAAAAGCTCTATGTAACTGCAGTGACTGTGTTTCCAGGTATGTGAGCAGCTGAGCAGCAGCCACAGGGAGGCTGAGATTACAGAGTAAAGCCTTCCTCTTCATCCCTCAAGTAATAACAGCAGAATGAGCCTGACATTTCACTCTAAAAGACACACACCTTCAGAAAGGCAGTCACACATGTACATACATTTGGGGAGCTGAGAGACCGCAGGACAAATACAAAGGTATGAGCCAAGAAATGGCATACACAGACACTCATATACAAAGTACAGTGACACTGGTGCAGGTTAGACTGTACAGAGGATAGAAAATGAAAATTGAAAATAACACACAGCTCCAGTCCGAGTCATAAACATAAAAAGTGGCCTTTTAAACCTTAGATAATATTAAGTTTCTCCATTCATCAATCAACATTACTGTCTGTACATCAGCTGCTGCACAGCCTGAGACTGCTGAATCTAATATGGTCAAAATCATCACTGAAACTTGGAACCAGTGGATTTGATTGCCAGATAAGCCAAAACAAATAGAAGAAATAACAGCCAGATTTGCCTGAAATTCTGATTCAGGCCTAAAATTCTTCCTGAAATGAAAAAAGAAAAAGAAAAAAAGAAAAAGCTTTCAAAAGATGTGTTTGTCATATTTGATCAAATGCTTAATCTGTCACACTTTTTTCTGATTTGTTGTAAGTTTGACTGAGTGAACAAACACAAACTTTGGTGTATTCCAAGTGATAATGCCCCAAAGAATTTCTGTTCTGTTGATGCCAATTGAAGACTAGGACCAGATCTACAAGGTTCTGAATTTACGTGTACTAATTTGTGAGCGCAATTTATAATTTTGTGTGTGTGGGTGAACTGTGGTTGATCGGATTTTACATGTGCTACTGGTTGGGGTGGGGGGGGCATATGTCTCAATAACTTCCTTCACTACAAAAATGTCCACACATGGGTGAAAAATGCGTTTTGTGCTTGTTTCACCATTTTGATGAATCCCTTTGAGATGTGTCTAATGTAGAAGCAGTTTCTATCTATGAACAAACTTACTTTCAGGTTTGATAAATCTCTTTGTGTGTGCCCAATTTATTTGTATTGTCTCCTCCCAGCACACACACACAATTGCACGTAAATGCCCCATATTGCATATTCATTGTGTCAAACATACTAATTGCAAACTGACAAATTTGCACCTTTGAAAGACACAATGCTTAGTGTGCACTATTAGTAATTTTTTTTTGCATGTGCAATGAGTTTGCATGTTTTTTTTTTATTTTTTATTTTTATACATTTCAAACCTTTAGTAGATCGTGTCCCTTGTATGTCATCTAATGTGGCATTTTGTCCATTAAACCTATCACCTCTTGGTCATAAACCCACTTCTCAAACATAGCCCTCTAAACTTGTTAGACCAGTCATTCAGCAAAGTTTGCATCACTGTTTAACAAATTCATGCTCCATTCATATTTACTTAAGAGTTCCATTCTGCAAAAAACAAAACAAAACAAAACAAAAAAAACATACAAATTTCATGAGGTTTTTCAGTCTTCATTCATTGTTTCAAGTTCAATATTTTATAATTTGCAAAAAAATATGTGACTGGAAATTCAGACAAAGACACAATGGAAAACAAGGAAGCAGATAGAAAGAGTTATTAAGCGCATATTAATGTTTGCTCTCCTCCTCCATGGCTCTCTCTCCTGAGATGTGCTCATCGCTACTTTAAGCATGAATACTTAATCACACACCAAACACTGTCTAATTCCTTTCCCCAGAATGCAAGGAACAAGACGGAGCCGGAGAGACAGCACGAAAGAAAAGGGAAAAAAGATTGAAATGTCACGGATGCAGTGCTGGGATACTAATATAGCTATGCAAATAGCAATTACCCGAACCAATAGCCTCTGAGTCAATACCACAGCACCCAAATGGGAATATCCCAGCACCAGGTTTATGAGTTCAAAGGTTACACTGTGATTGGAGGTCAAAACCCAAGTCGATAAGTGACGTACTTAAAGGGGAGCAGGTTGTAATTGTGGCCAGAAAAACAAGACACTAATGTTGGCAGGAATAAAGGAAGTCAAACCTACTTGTCAACTTAAGGACCTGTGTTGCAGCCCTAACTAGATGTCATTTAAATGGTATTTTTACTCTTTTGTCCTTCGTTCAAATCCATAAAACTAAGACAGCAAAGAATGTAACTAATGAGTCAACGCTGTAAGTATGTGCACCATTTTGTTGAATGGGAAATTTGACTTTTTATGATCAGATTTCTGAGGTTTGCCAGATTTTTTATTTATTTTTCAAAGACATCAGGGACAGAAAAAAACATCTAAGGGTACAGAAAAGCTTTGTACTAATACTTTTACTGCAACTCTGGAGACAAAATTAGCATAGACAATTAGCAGGAAAACAACTCTAGCAGTTTTTCTGAGTTTCTGAACATGGGTGGCATGTGTGTGTGTGTGCGCGCGTGCATGCACACACACATGCGTACGTGTTTTCTACTGTAAACATCCAGGGACTGACAGGTGCAACATTCACACTCCTCCTATGAAACATACCTCACAGTGTGAGACAAAGTGGAAAAAAATCTTTGTGTGTGCGTGACAGAATGTACAAATTTCAGTCATGTCTTTGTTCAATGGGAAGCGTATCATGATTTCACACCTTTTCCTTACACACTATAGAAGTATTCTGAGCAGACCTGTAAAAGTGTGTGTGATGTTTGCCTCGGGTCAGTGCTGTGCTGCTTGGGTTGGGTCAACATCTGTTTTCTTGAGAGCAACAGAAATGCTTATGCTTTGGGATTTAGTCTGGCTTCATATATAAATGACTAAATGACTACCCCCCCCCCCATGATATAGTAGTATTACATAACTATTTTTGTGAAACAGATGAGGCCAGGTTTATGATGTACACTATACTCTGGGGTGACTAGCATAAGCTTGCTTTTGCTTCTGAAACTATATTTTTAATACGAAAAAAATACGAATATTTTTATAATTTTTAATACGAATGGAATTATATGACACACACACACACACACACACACACACACACACTATTCTTGGACATATGGACACAATACATAAAAATATTGAATCTGTTAAGATCCACATATTATAAATACAACTTTATTTATTTTATTTTTATATTTTTTGCATTCTTTTGTGCATCTTATTTTGATGGAAATGATGGAAGAAATGACAAATTAATGATAGTATGTAGTATAGAATAGGAATTACTGTTTTAAATACTCTGTTGTTTTATTGTGTTCTTTGTGCTGGAGGCTGGAGAAGGTGGGCGGAGCTCCATGTTGGATAGATGCAGCAGTATAGTGTGTGCTCTGTGTCAGTTGAGTGCTGTGGTTTTATGGAATTCTGCACTCTGAAAGTTGTCCCAGCGGCTGATTTATATCAATGTTGAATTTACCTACTGGTGCTGTGCCCCCCCCCCCCTTCCCCATTTGAAAATCTTTTTGGACATACATACATACATACATGCATAGTGGGACTTCAGCCCAGGTTTTCAGTGTTGCAGTTTGATATATTGCAGAGTGAGCTACATAAATGTCTGGTGTGTCTTAGGTTGACCTATTCACTGTGTGATTGCCTTGGTGCTTTTCAGATGTAAGTTACCAGTCTACACACAATATAACAAGGACACTGATTACTATGGTAATAGACAAACTGATATTTTGTGCCATAGTACTGTATCAATAGCCACTTCATTATTCTTTACAGATATACTTAGCACTACAAGCCTTAGTGATTAAGTTGGATTTTTTACTCAGATTTTGCAGAACAGGATGCCCTCGGCAACATATGGATCAGGTCTAAGGTGGATATAAAAACAACAACCACTACAATTGCTGCTGCTGCTATAGCCACAACACTGTTACTGATGAAGTTGGAACAATTTCATTTTCAGACACATTCCAAATTTTACTCCTATGTATACACATTAGTAATCACATTTGACCAAATGTATACTGAATCTCAGTTACACTTTATCTATCAAGAATAAATCATATTGTCACAATAATTTCTTCAGAAATAACAACTATTTTATTCCAACTTTATGGACAACAGTGTACTACTACTTGTATTAGTGTTACAAACCAAATGAATACTTTACATATCATAATCATGTTTTGACAGTGATCGATTTGGACAATAAAAGCAGTTCCCAGTATTTTTGTCTTTTGTGAAACCATTTAATTGAAGTTTTAGTGTTGTTGTTTTTATCTACTTGTAACCACTGAATACAAATGTGGATGAAAGGTCCCAGAGTCATTTTTCTGGTGTTTATTTCCTTGCATTTCCTTCCGTATAAACAACAGCTACTTGATAAAACCTTCTTGAAGTTTTAAGAACTGACTGACAAGAGCAATGCTTAATGACTCAAAGTAGATACATTTCGACAGAATCCTAGGCAGCTATATGTGAAATAGACAAAAACAGAGTGAACTCCACATACTGTACACCAGTCAGCATTCTCTTGCAGATGCAGATTACTATGTTTTTGACCATGTCATTAGCCGTTGCGGATGCAATCATCTATCAACCTGGTCCTAAAAAACCTGGTCCAAAGGAATTCAAATCACTAGTGAAAATATCACATTCTATGTGGTTTGTGCTCTTCAAAATGTTATAAAATTAAATGCGAATGAGATCACATGTGGGAACAAGAATGAAATCTAATTTGAATAAACATATGTGCACATTATCCTCATCTTAAAAATGTGTAATATTTTTATCATTCCTTTAATTTAGTCAAACCTTTTATATAAATGATTATGCAGAAGTGACGCACATGTTTAATTTAAATGAAGCCATGCCTTGATGTGAGGCTGTCATCAGTGGTAAAAATGTAAAAATAGAAGCTTAAAATCAATCCAGTCATTTATTGTGAGAATCAATCTTATTAAATCACACCCTGCGGAGACAGAGAGGGAGAGATTACTAGGTTGCTCTTCATTTGTCTTAAGCCTTTTAATCTGTGTAAAAGAGCTAAAATGACCTCTGTTAGACATACGCACACATATAAACACACAAAAGCCCAATGCGGGGGCCACTTTTGATGTGCTCTTAGTCCGGGTGCGTGGCAATCAGGAGCAGCATGTAGCCTGAGGCTAGCAAGACACCATGAGATCTGCTGCAGAGGAAAGGCAGAGAGATACAGTGGTAAGTGAATATGTGTCGATGGGTGATTTTTGAGGATGGCTTCTAAGTGTTTACAGAAGGCAAAGCGGATATAAAAGCAGAACGTAGGAGTTTGTCCCTCAGTGGATTTCTGGAATATGCTGTAATATTTTAATTTTATCTGCTTCAGAGAGAAGACAAGCTTTCAACCCTATGTGACGCTGATGAAGTGTTTGGTGTCTCTACACTGCATATGAGAATCTTCTGTGCACAGCTTTTAGTTTCTTTATATCTTTCTTGTTTTCCGATACATGTGTTTATGTTTGTAAAAGTCTCTATGGATTCATGCCTTTGCTGTTGTCTTTATATGTCTACATTTTCTTGGTAGTTTTCTTATACGTGCTCAAGCCTCATTTCATCTCCACTGTGACACAGTTATCACTGATGCCAGATCAGCTACATTAAAGCTTGACAAGGATGGGCCAACCAAAGCATTCCCCTGGAACTCATTTTTTCACATCTAGCCTTCTTTGTCTTTTATTTCTCTGCTCATCGTTCTGCCATTACCTCTTGCCAATCTTAAGACTCTCTCTACAACCCGTTGACTACAAAATGTTTTTTTTTTTTTTTTACCAGTAATGAATGCTCTGAGTACAACCACATCTTGTCAATTTCTAACAAGGTAATCATCAATATGACATTGGTCATGATTGAAAAGTGGTCAACAGTCGAATACAGTGGAAAATCAATTGGTCGCATCAAATCTACTTCCTTAACACCATGTTTAGAATCACAAACCTGTACACATACAGAAGTCAGCCATTACATTATAACCACTGACAGGTGAAGAGATATTAATTTTGATTATCTCATTACTATTGAACCTGTAAGTGGCTGGGATATATTAGTCAGTAAGTGAACATAAACCATAAAATAGGCAAGAGTAGGGATCTGAACAACTTTGATAAAAGGAGAAACTGTGATGGTCACATCCTGGGATGCCATTAGCAAGCCTGTGGGTCCCATGACAGCTAAACATTGTGGACCCTTTATAAAATTCAGTATTTTGTTGATTTGTCTGAGGGGGGCAGAAGTTACATACATAGTGGTGTGCTCTATAACTAATGTAACTAATGCTGGCATGACACTTCTATGCCTCTATTATACCACAGGTCTTACACAGAATTCTTACAACTTCTAACCTGTATCCACTGAACCCCTTCCACTGTTCTATGCCCCCTACCCCAACCTCCTTTACGGCACCCCAGGTAACATCACTGTGTCAAATTATCTCCAGATCTTGTTCATTCTAAAGGAAAAGTGGCTCAGACCTTCCAAAAGTATCCGCAGGATCTCAACCAGTCAAACTAGTCTATGGGATCATACCATTATTAGTGTCTAATATTGTGTAGCCTAGGTCCCGCTTTTTCACAAAACCAGCTTTGACCCAAGGCCAAGACTCCACCAAACCTCTGAATTTATACTGTGGTATCTGGACCAAGATGTCACCAGCAGATCTCTGAAGTCCTGGAAGTAGAGAGGTGGACCTGCATGCAACAGATCTATCTTGTCCAACACCTCTGCTAGATGATCAATTGTCCTGAGAATGGGATGTCCTTCCTTAGTCCATTTTTGGTCTAACCACTGCAGACCAGGAACAACCAACAAGACCTACAGTTGTGGAGAGGCTCTGAGCCAGTCATCACAATATGGACCTGGTCAAAGTCACTCATTTCCGTACGTTGATCATTCTGCTGCTTCCAACACATCAGCTTCGAAGACTAAATGCTCACTTGCTGCCTAATAAATTCAATTCAACCTAGTCAGATATATCATTGTGATTAAATACTCAATATAATTACCATCTCTCCTGTCAGTGACCAGGATGTTATGGTGTAAATCTGTAGATTTAGATGTCTGTACTACAGCTATACTTTAAGAAACAATTTAAACATACACACACATTGTTAACACAGCTCAGGATGATTTTTCAGTCATATCTACCTTGACGTACATTATCTCCCAAGACATCATCAAAATAGAGTAAAGAGAAATAATTATTTCCACAAGACCCTGTGGATCCATGGCCCAATTCTGTTTTTCCATCCAAATAAACTGATCATACATCAAAGTAGAGTGTTTTTGTGGCTTTTCGAGAAGACAGCCAGTGACAGCCACAGTGTTCATCATTGTTTAAGAGAACACAGACCATTGCAAGCTTGATGTCAAAAGTTACAAAATGTGACTGAGCACTCAGTTCAAGGTGGAGCTGCCTTCATACCTTCAATGTTAATGAGCAACAACCTAAGAAGTGAAAACTGAATTTCCACTCTGCAAATACAGTCAGCCAAAATGTCAGGAAAAGAAAAACTTGCATAAATATTTCAATATCAAATTGCTTGGGTAACATTGGCCAAAGTGTTCAATGGAATAGCTGCACATGCATTTTCAATTTCTTGTCTAAGGGCCACCAGTGTAATCAGTTTCCTGTGATACACAACATCCTTTAGGGCAGGTAAAAGTCTGTAGGTGTTACATCAGTAGATCGTGTGGGGAACTCAACTGCACCTCTTTCTCTTTGTTGTAGCTAGTGTCCTTGCAAATTCTCATCCAGATAAGCTCGCATGTCTCAATGGTTTTGTAGCAGTGTACTGTCCTGTTGAAAGACAAATTCATCATTTCGAAACTGAGTACATTGGTGGTCCTTAGACGACAAATTGAAAATGCATGTGCAGCTATCCCAGTGGACACTTTGGCCAAGGTTACCCAAGCAGTAGTTTACTGTACACATAAATGTTTGGAAGTCAATGGCTACCACTTTGAGCACCTCTTGTAATTGTAGAGGCCAAATGTTACTTGTATTAATCTGTGATATCTGAATAAATTTGGTATTGAAATACTTATGCAAGATTTTCTTTTCCGGATGCATATATACATTATGTTAGCTGACGCTGCATGTGTTATAATGTTTTCCAAGCATTGCAAGAAGATATTTGTGTAAAATAATTTGATAGCTTGTTAGAGAGGCAGCAATTGCAAACTACCTGCAAGAGCAAAAGCTCTAGCATCAGTATACAGAGTCACTTTTGGACCCAAGCCCACCCATTCCAGTACCTGTAATGAAAAACCTTAAAAGTGTTTAGAAAAGTCGGGAATTTTTAAATGAATATTTGGAAGAAGTCTGAATTTGTTGAACAAATGAAACAAAAGCAACACTGATTCACATTAACAACGAACCACAGCTTGAGCCCAACAACAATGAGAGCAGAGCACTGGGAGAGAGGAGACAGTGGCGGCTGCTTGGCAATGTCATGTCTGAAGATATGACTGGAGCAAATGAGGATGAACCAGTCAGTGCTCCAGACAGGCAGCTGAATAGACAAAAAGAATGGACAGACAGGGTGGGAGGGTGATAGAGAAGGGAGGATTGGGGTTATTGTGTTATTGTGAGCAGCGACAAGTGATGGTAGAATCTGGGTGCTGGGTGTCACTTTGGAACAATCAGGACTGGCGTCCCAGGTGGTGTGCAGCAGGCAGACGCAATTCACCTTCCAGGGATGTAGCATTTTCCATCCTCACCATACTTGGAAATAAATACCATGCCAAAAACTAAGCCTGAATCATTCAGGATATGTCACCAACACCAAAACAGGCCCATGTGATAAGAGCCAAACTGAAGTGACATGTTTTTGAAGGGTCTGAAGGATGGTCTCACTGCTCAACTGACAATGATTGAGAGTAAAAACATTTAATAATTTGTGTTTTAGCAGAGTGATTTGAGACTATCCTATGTAGACAGGTCACTGGTTCAAACCCAAGTCTGACTGTGTTGGATAGTGGTTTTAAAAGCCAAGCCGCATCAAAATTAAAGAAATGGTACGTCCATTATCCTTCCATCATGACCTGTTTAGACAGTTCTCTCAATTAATTGCTAGAAAACTACAACTGGTGAGGGATTATTTTTTGAAAGGGATACTCTCATAATAAAAAAAAAAAACACAATCACAGAAGTGTCTTGGTATTGTAAATTAGTCCCTGTATAAGAATTATTATTGCCCTGCACAAAAGAACACAATGAATAGAGGATTAAAAAAGAAAAATGACGCACTCACTCATTATTTTTTACTGGTCAATTATATGGTGAGTAAATGGCAGGAGAGATTTTTTTTTTTTCTCATTAGATATTATGATGTTTCAGTGAATTTGCCCATTGAATTTCTGGAAATAAAAAGTCAGCCCTTCAATTTTGCATCCAATTACATATTTGTGTCTGTGTGGAAGTTTGCCATGATTTTAGAATATACTCGAGTCAAGACCAAAACCATGAGTCTAAATGAAAAAGAAAAAAATATTGATGTCATATCTGGGAGAGAATGTTTTTAGTGGATGCGACAACCCCAGTGGCTGCTTTGCTCCTGGTTTTCTATTCTGCCTGTTCTCCCTCCTCCTCTTCCTTACATGTGACAAATCAGGTAGCTCCCACACAACCTGGCTGTGGGTGTGGTCAGAGGGTGTGGGTGTGGTCCAAGATTTAAAACCCACCTAAAATTCACTTTTTGTTTAGTTGCCATTCACTAATTTCACTCATCCATGCACACACTACACTACTAATAATGCTGACTACGTATATACGATTTACTTTTTAAAACATTTTTATTTAATTAGAATCATGCACTATTTAATAAATAAATTATATCTGTTTGCTGGCATCCTCTTGTCTTCGTTTTGTTTAGGCTCTATGAGCCAGTCTTGGCATGGGTGGCACTGACCTTTGGATACAAAATATCATCATATTTCATCCTATTAAATATGTGTGTGAAATTTGCTTTATAGATGTTAAGGCTTACCCATAATAATCTAAACATAATGTGGACAAACAGATGTATGTGCTCATAGAAGTGTGGACATATATGTAACAGGAGTGGTCTCCCTCAGGATGACACCACGAATGAAGCTCAATGAATACCTTGATGAATTCAATGATAAGCACATGTTATGACCTCTTTACCATCATCAGATTTCAACCGAACTCCACGAAAAATGCAGGTCCTCCCTTTAGTAGTGTTCAGACATATAGATTCATTGCAAAAGCACCCTGACGTTATTGATTGAAGGGATGTTGTGACCCAATTATCTTAAATTTTACATGTTTTTCCCCCTGCAAATTGGTGCAATTCATTCTAAAATTAAGGTTTTGTGTTTTAAGTGAATGTGTCTGATTGTTTTTGAGGAAGTTTATTGCAACAGTCAATCCAAAAGAAACAGATTTGTGTTTGGCAGTAGGCAAAGATCAGCTCATCTCATCAATGTCCAACAATTTGATCATGCATTGGCTACTTGTTCATCTGCTGGATGGACAGTAACAGACATGTTCCACAGGCTGGGAAATGTCTGCTTGATGGTATTTGTGGTAAACAGTATCAAGTCTCTGGAGTTAGAAGCATTTTGTCTCAAATGTTGCATTTATCCCACAATCAGGGCCCACACTCCAGACTTTTTTTTGGGCTTGGATTAAAATTTGATGAAGTCAAATTTTGTCCATCTTGTGACATTTGCAAAATCATTGGAAAATCAAGCAACTTTTTTCCAGCTCTTTCCAACACAACAAGATTATATTTTTGATATTAGCATTTATGCAGAAAATAACAGGGAAACCAAACTACATCACAATAGTAGCAGAAGGATTGGTTATTAACAATACCAGCAATGTGCAGTATGAATCTGTAGTCAGCCATCGGATTATTTTCCCCAAACTATTTATCTGTGTGTGACCCACCCTGGTACACTCATAGTTAGTGTTTTATCTTGTTAACACAGAATGTTTCACAATGGCCAGGACTTAACTGATCACCATAATAAGTTATTTCCATGAGCAGCTATGCATGTTTTGCTATCTTTAGCATTCTTACAGTACTTATTTTCTCAGCTTACGCTGGCTAAAGACAGACAACATTTATTAAGCTATTTAGGACTTTAACATGACACATCCAACTTTCTGTTGTGTAATGTTGCATGTAAAATATCAATTAAACATCATCATAAAACAATAGATATATCTATATAGCCTATTGTTGCACCCAAATCAGGCACAAAATGACTGTGACCCCGTAGACACAATAGGGTTGCTTTCCTTTCACTATATGTTTGTGAGTAATTTCATTTTTTATTTTCGGCAGAGTAATTTGTAAAACCTCTGAAGTACTGAAAGAGAGGTCCATCACTAAAAACAATTTAAAAGAAGTGGACAAGTTGTGTTGACAGTTTGTAATGACTGTTCACTAAGATATTACGAACACTAGGCTGTAGTATACTGAAGGTTTCAGCTGCAAATGGTGTCTGTTTTTTTTTTTTTTTTTTTTTGATCAACTTAGTTATTTTACTAGTATTTACAAGTATTACAAAGAATTGCCCTGTGAAAACCATTAGAACAATAAGGATTTACATTTTTATAATATAATTTTTTATATCAGGTGAATAACCACATACTAATAAGCACCACAAATTACATTTGTAACATTCTTCACCTATTAACAATATTTTGTATGCCAAGAATGTAACAGCTAATGGTATAAAACATTATGTTAGACACTTGTGTGTATGTCAGGATATCTGCCGTGAAATTTGGAGAGCAGACTGGCCTTAGGCAAAGGAACTGTCGATTAGATTTCAGTGGTGATTCGATCTCTGCTGTATCATAATTATTGTTTTTATCTTTAATCACAACACGGCTGGGAGACAGATACTTGATTTTCAATGCTTAAGATATATTTTCAAGGTCAGGAAATCAATTTAAATTGAAACTTGAGTGAGAGAAAATGGTTTGTTTTAGAATGAAATTAACCACTGTGTCACTACAGACTTGTACTTTCTCCTCTACTTTTTGCATCGTATTTCATACAAATGTTCATCCTGCATGTTTTCTCACTCACTTTAAAACAATTTCTTCTCAAAGACGTTAATTTATACATGCAGTGGCTACGCCATCTCTGTACATCACAACATCTTTGATTTTAATTAAATTGACCTACAGTGACCAAAAGATGATCTGAAAATAATGATCGTTTTTGACTCTGAAATATGACTTAATTTCATAATAGTCATGAAACGTGCAGATGGTGGCTCTGAGCACTATAAATATCAGATAAAATGACTCCTACAGTTTTTACACACATTTAACTTTAACATTTAGTTAAAGTCAGAATCGATGTAACCACAATCATACCTGACAATGATAACTCAAGGAATTTGGGTTCTTCCAAAGGAGCATGACTGTGTGACACTAGTTGCTTTTCCATTGACCCTCACATTGAGCCAAACAGTACCCAAGGGAGAAATGAAATGAAAACAATTTTGCCATAACTCTCATTTTTCAATTAAAACCTTTTGCACTAGAAATAGATGTTTTTTTTTTTTTTAGGTGTAGCACAATTGGCATGTCATGCAAAGCTGCAGTCTAGTGTCACATGAGTTAATAAAAGGGATGTTGACAGATGTTATAACAAGTAACGTAGAAGAGTTTTAAAATAAATATTGTGCAGTGTGTGTGAACACACCAGGAAATTAATCTTTTTTTTTTTTTTTTTTTTTAAATTTAGTAGAGAATAAAACATTATAATAATGACTATACTTGTAAATCAATGTGATATTTACATTCATCACAATGTTTATGGAAAGCCTTCTGTCATCTTGCGATAATTAAACAAATAATTGCATTTGTGAGTGACTGAAAAACCTGACAATACACATTTCTATTTTTCCAACATCTAGTAAGGATCGATGGTATGGGCCCTTCATAAAAGACGCTCTTATGCCATATCATCCAAACAGAACATTTTGGTGTCAGAATGCAGGTCTACTGGTAGAAACCAGGCTCTGTAAAAGTACAGTAGGAGCGGGAGCCTTTAGTTACCAAGGTCCTGTCTGATGGAATCAGCTTCAGCTAATATTAAACAGGCTGGCACAGTCTGTACATTTAAGATTAGACTGAAAATGTTCCTCTTTGAAAAAGGTTATGGTCTGGTTAGTTAAGACTAGACTGAACCCACAGTTCAGTCTAAGTTAAACACAGACTGAACCCACAGGTCAGTTTGGGCTGTACATGCCTATACCTGTAGCCTACGGCACTCAGTCTTCGGCTTCGTGCCTGCGGCGAACCACATCCGTGAGGATATTCCACTAACAACCTCACTCCCTCTCCTGTTATATTGCTTAAAGAGACACTATTTTTTTTACTCCAGATCAAAATTTTTGGCATCATCACAATCATAGTCAACACACTACATTTATATTTTGATTATTTTTATTTTTAACTTGATCAAAATAAATTGTATTAAAATGTTTATGCTGTAACGTTGTATGACATGTTATGCAGACCGGAACTATTAATGTGTCTGATGTAATGGTGCAACAACCTCATAGAAGACATTCAGCTAGTACAAATATAGATACATTTTAAAAACGAAAACATGAAATACACAAATGTATATTATGGATCAAAAATCTAATATTAAATATGAACTATTTTGAATGTTCAATCGCAGAAGTTAACAACTAGGTTTAATAAAAAAAAATCTTTGTGGTGATCACATTTCATCATCTCATGTTATTATTCATTAAAATTTATTCACATTTTAACTTGCTATCTTGTTAAACTGTGAGGGGATTTGCAAGTTGCAGCAAGAAAGCCATTGGTGAGACTTCAGAATAAGAAAAAGAGGCTTGTCTGGACCATGAAACACCACCAGTGGATGACTAAGGACTGGAAGACGGTGTTATGAACTGATGAATCCAAATTTGAAATCTTTGGTTCATATCACAGGATTTTTGTACACCATCGAGTAGGAGAAAGGACATCAACTGTCAAATATGGAGAAGGTGTGATGGTCTGGGGCTGTTTTGCTGGATCCAGGGTTGGTGACTTGTTCAGAGTGAAAGGAACCTGATCCTGCTTGGTCTACCCAATAAGATCACTGACCGACTGCAATATGTTCAGAACTCTGCTGCCAGGATTCTCACAGG